>SMLS01069128.1:0-47377 GCA_004785975.1 Popillia japonica
GTATTCTGCATCTTCTATGCTGTTTGAACAATTATAGCAAAACGGTTAAGCAAGAACTATACCGTAAAACAGGGCTACTTTGTCCCTTGCAGTGTTACATTGGCCCATTACGCGAAAATGTTTTACATAGTACCGTAACATAAACAGGTATCTGCAGAGGCTAGGTGGCAATCATAACTACTCAGAAAAACCTGTGTGAAATAAACTTATTTGTATTCGAGCTTTTCCTAACTTACCATAGATGGAGTACTCGAATGACATATTGGTTGACTCAAGCCTGTTGTTTATTAATCGTCAAACTTCGACTTGTGTAAGTGCTACTTGTTGCTTGTTATCATCTAGTACGGGACTATTATCACACTTTCCTTCAGACTGTGTAAGTATAATTTTGATGATTTATGGGAACGTTTTGGATAATAATACATTTTACAATTGAGGTTATCTTTGGCCCACTTATGCGAATTACTTTGGCCTGGATCAAAGTAACCCATAGATAAGCAAAAAACCTTCCTTCTTGCCATAACGTTCTATTAATTAATCTGACTCGTCATTTATTTACAGATGGAATAAACCTCAGGAATGTGAAAACGTCTAGCAAGTATAAGAGAAAAGTGCGCAGCCACTGCAAAACCGAGACATCCAAATACGTTTACTGAAGTCGAAAAAAGTGTATTTTCTGCACATATTATTGGACCGAATTCAGGTTTCCGGTGAACGAGGTAGATTTTCGTTTAGCTGTTAAACCATATTTTGCATCTCAAGGTCGCATTGTCTGTCACGTCAAGAATAATATGTCAGGGCGCGATTGGATAAAGCTATATCTTCAGAGGCACCCAGCATTATCAGTTCGATTTGCTGCAAACATCAAGAAGGTTCGAGCAGGGGTAAACAAATCAATGATCAGCGAGTATATGGACAATCTCAAAGTAGTCACAGAATGTGTCTCATCTGCACGTATTTATAACTATGATGAAAGTAATCTGTCTGATGATTCTGACAGGAAACGGATTTTATGTCGCCGTCGCTGCAAATCTGTAGTCTACCTGGACCGAAAATGGTCCACGCCGTGCAAGATATAATTGTGTCAAATATGAATGGATGGATGGTCCAGCTTTTGAGGAGTGGTTTCATGTTCATTTGTTTCTCCTGGTCTGACAACAATTCGGTAAAAAAGTTGGCCTCGGAGATAACTTAAGTTCTCATGTTAGTCCAAATGTGATGAGGTTCTGCCAGGAACATAATGTCGCATTTGTATGTTTCCCACGAAGCATCACATTTGACACAAACGCTAGATATCGCCTATTTCGACCATTGAAGCATTAACAGCATGGAAGGAACCAGAACAAGGGAAAAGGATCCAATGTTTACCAAAGGATCAATTTCCTTCATTGCTAAAAAAAGCCTTGGATGACCTTAAACCCACCATTTTACAAAATTTAAAATCTGGTTTTAGGAAAGCGGAGATTTATACAATTAACAAAGATGAAATTTTAAATCCTTTACTCGATCAGGATCACACTGCTGTTGATACTGGTTTAATAGTAGAGGTATTCCTGGCAAGACTTAATGATCAAAGAATAGAAATAACGACGAAGAGTAATAAAAGAAAAAAATTAGCTCTCTCGCCAGACTGGAGTATTAATCCTGATGACATTGAATGTGTCCGTGTGCAAATGCTAAACAAACTGGAACCAAAACCTCCGCGTAAGATGGGAAAACGGAAGCAAAGAGTTGATTCCTTTCCATCACTAGAAGATGACAATTTTAGCCTTGCTTCATCTGGAAGAAGCATGGAATCATTCCTTGGAAAATGTTGGGAATTTTGAAAGTCAAATGTACAAACCTATTGCGTCATCTAGTGCCAGGGCTGAAGTCCCTCTAGAAGAATCATCAGATCAAGCTTTGCAGCGACAACATTTAAATGATATTGTCCAATAAATCAAATCAGGAGATTATGTTGTCGTAGTATATGATGACCAGGAGCATCCTAGAAGAGTCGTTACTGTAATATAATTAATATAATAATTCTGATTTTGTATCGTAAACTTTAATAAAACTGAGTCTAAGTATAATGTATCATTATTATACTTAAAATGTCTCCTTCTTTAGCCCAAAATACTAAAAATTGGCAAAATATAATCTGGGCCAAAGTAACCCCACTCACCTGGAAAATATTGTCCCAAATCTCAACATGTTATTGTTCGAATTATTTTCTAAAAATTGATTATTTATCTATTCTAGTGTCTTCAACAAGGACTAAGTGGGCTATGGGCTTTATTTTAGATTTTTTTCTTGACAAAACGCTATATAAAGAAGCCTTGTTTTATTGAAAATACATATTAACAGTGGGCTAAAGTAACGCTGTTTTACGTTACAACGAACAGTTGATGATTCGAAACTGATTGAATTGATATGAATATTCCCTACCACACAATTTTCTTTCTTTGATTGCTGACAAATTTTTATATCTCCCAAGTTCGTAATGGTATCTATTTGGACGACGTCTATTTCGTAAAGTATGTAGATAGGTATGTACGTTAGAAATACATGTTATAGCATGTACTTCGAGGTGTTTGTATGGAGTAAAGTTTAGTTTATGTGAGTTGTTGCAATACTACATATTATCTTCTTGTGCCACTTTCAATGTACATACTTTTAATCGAGCAAGTGTATTTACGGAGAGCAGAAATTCTTTAGTCGATAACGACCTCTCTGAAAGTAAAAGCAAGACAGTGCAATGGTGCAAGGACATTGACGTTCAAGATTGTTGAGATGCAATAAGTGATTGATTAAAATATATGCACAGTATATTAATTATAACTATAATACCAATAAGATATTAACCTATCAAATGGAAATGAAAGTTGATCAGTATTTTAGGTTTTATTTACATTAACCTTCTTCATTACTTTTGTTATTTCTTTAATTACTATCTTTTTAATTTGACAGACGACAGCAATATAAATACAAGTAGGGCGATATAAAACATAGAAAACGTGTACGTTGAGCACACTTCAAAAATCTGAGTCGGGTCATACAATTCGATGAGATTCATTAATGATAATAAATAGACACTTTGCAACATTTCGTGAAATGTCTTAATTAGTATACATCATAACTTTCAACGAATTTCTATGTGATAATGACATATTATTCTCAGTGGCCTTAGAAGTGTCAACTTGATTGTTTTGCATCACCGTGACTATATTTAAAGCATGCTATGATAAGAATGTCAACTTTTTATCATTGATACTTTTTGAGAACCATCTCTAGGAGACCCTATTGCGAGTCAAATGGCTGACCAATGGTTTGGAGAAAAAGGCAGGCTTGTTACAATGCGTACATTATATCGTGGCATTCGAGCCTTTGCACTTTTTCATATCGTCCACGATTAGTGCTTCTTCTGACTACGGGGCACCGTCGTCAACACTTGAACGGGTGCAAAGAACGGCAGCATTGGAAAGCTGAATGGCATAATTTTGTCTTCAGCAACGAGTCGCAATTCTGTCTAGGTATGCACGTAGGTATGGCCGTAGAAGATTAGATGTGAGGCCTGTACACAGGACTGTTGGAGTAATGGTTTGGGGGGCTATTGCTTATGGCAGACGATCACCACTTCTGTTTATTCGACGCAATATGACAACTGCGCGTTATGTTGATGATGTCCTACAAACTACTTTACTACCTTATCTAGATGGACGTTCACACGTCCTTTTCAGCAAGACAATGCACGTCTCCTTATTGCTCGTCGAACGATAGACTTTCTCCAAGAAGCAGTCGTTAATGTTTTGCCGCAAACGAGGCGCGACAAGTTGCTTGGATCGAGGTGCCACAAGCAGATATCGACCATCTAATTTTGTCGATGCTCAGACGTGTACAGGAGTGTACTCAGCTACGGGGACGCCAAACACATTTTTTTTTGTTAAATGCTAATAACATTTCTTGCAAATGCTATCGTTTCATTTCTTATGTAAAACTATTAGGTACATTGCCAAAAAATCAAGATAAACAAATTATTATTTCTGGGTATAACAGTTCTAATGCTGCTGAGTATATGTATGTACCTACGTATATAATAATAATAATAATAACTATATAAATGCAGCAGTATAATTAATAAATACGCAGTGTTTCCAATTAAAGCGTAATATTAATAACAAAAATCTTACAAATCAATGTATCCACAGCCTAAATAAACGTATCACTTCTCCTAAATACTAATTCTGGGATACTATTATCATAAGTTTACAAATGTGTCAATAGTATTACAGTTCTCCAGAAAAAAATGGCTAGTATGTTCTTCAGGAAACCAATTTGAATTGTAGATGCAATCCCCCAATAAATCTTGAGGTAAATATTGTTAACTCTAAAGAAATTCTACGCAATAAGGCCGTGAAGATGATCGTTAAGGTAAGATACAGATGTTTTAAGAGCCGCACAAAATCAGTATATGGGGCTCAGATATGAAGTCAAATCAACTAAAGCTTAGCAGAGCGAGAACAAGTAGCATTTCTACTAATTGAAACCAAGTTATAAACCATATGAAATAGCAATATTCTTCCTCCGCTGTCCAGGAGAAATGTTGGGATGTAGGGAAAACAAGAGATAGAATATTAAACAAAGGAGGTATTATAACATCACAGTTATCAACTTAGCGGTTATCGTAACATATCCTGAACCTTTACATTCGAAATGAAGATTAATTTAATTTCAATTTTAAGAGTAATAGATGGTATTTTACGCCCCCAAATTGATGATATCAGTACACTAGACTGTATACATACCTGTATGCGGGATGGTGCGCATTGCTACAAAGCAAAATTCCTGAGTAACTCGCTCAGAGAACACAATATTCCTCTTCTTCCGTGTTGGAATTCGGGAGATCTTAATTTGATCAAGAATTACTGGGCACTGTTAAAAGCCAATGTGAAGCAATCAAACATCCCGAATTTAGCTATTCTCAAGAAAGAATTTCGGATGTATGGCTTAATGATCCGCAATTAAAGATACAATTAATAGTTGTATTGAAAGTATGCCTCGCCGAGTACTAGAGTACTAGAAGTATTAAAAGTCAAGGATGGAAACCTCAGATATTGATAAATTTAGTGAAATGTGGGAGCATAATGATACTTGGATTGAATTATTAAGTCTTTCTAATTCATTGGCCACCTACTGTACATTGCAATTCGTTAAAATAAACGCAATGGAGCTTTACATTGAAAATAAATATCGTAACTTGACCCTATTGGTTGGGCACCTCTGCAATAATTAGATGACATTTTACCTACAGTTTGTAAATAAATTTGTTGATAATGAAGCTTCTACTTCAACTTGGAGAAAATTATATTTTTATGACCATATCAATTTGGAATAGAAACTGTTCTATTGAGCTGAATACATAGTGTTCATAATAATAGCACTATGTATTAATTATATGTTGCTTAAAACTAACATCCTTGCGTATGAAAATTTTACAATTTTGATGATATTTAAGTGTTTCGTTAAATTTAATCAACTCTATATTAGATTATACATATATACTACTAATTGTTGACAATGTTATATGTATAGACATATTAACTCATACATACACTCAACATAATAATAGAATAAGAATATGGGTTTATTAAGGCTACATGTAGTTCTCATAAAACATTAAGAAACTCAATTTTTCTTATTGTGGCCTTAGTAATGATAATGACGAAGAATTTGTTTCTAAACCAATGTGATGCCGTGTTTTCGATTTTTATTGACAGACAAATAAGGACGCCTCTATTTATCTGTTACCAGAAATTTTATTAGACAATGAATAATAATATTTAAAGCCACTATATAACATCTACTGAAACTTTAATCACCAGCTTAATTATTTTATGGTATACCGAGTGAACGCTTGCGAGCGGTGGATACCTAACCTGTGTGCACCATATTCTACTATACAACTGTATTGGCAAAAATAACTTGCTGCATCTTATTTCAGCGATACATTAGATTTCCTATCGAGCGGACGATCGCAGGCAAGAAATTCAAGTCTATGTATACATATGTATATGCAGACTGCGAGTGAGATAGGCACACAATTGTGGTCGCATACTAGAATGCGTATTTCAGTTGAATTTATACGTCCTAGTGCTCACTCCTTCACACATCTCTCAATAAAGCGCGTTCTGGAGTGGTAACGGTCGTTTTAAAAATAGAATATTATACGTCGGAGCAAAAACTGTTTATGGTAAAGTTGGGCAGATCGCCTGCTCGATAGGAAATCTAATGTACAACTGAACTAAGATGCAGCAAGCTATTTTTGGCAATACAATCGTACAGTAGTATATACCTTACTCAGGTTAGGTATTGATCGCTCATAGGCGTTCACGCGGTATGCGTATGTATGCTAATAAATAAAGCGGACCAATTTCCCTGCAAGACAGCTGCGCCGATGTGAGGGTGACTGTATTGCATCAGAACTAATAAAAAGCATTCAGTATCTTGTACCCGCTTAGACTGTATGTAAGTGTAAGTACACGTAACAAAATGTCGTTGACACATAAATCGAGAAAACGACCGTTGTCAAATGAAATGAAGAAGTTTATTATTAATTTCCCGGACTAAATATATGATGGCTTAAAAATTAAATGTTTAGTGTACAACACATATGTACTGTGTAGGTTAATAATACATTCTAAGGAACACCTCAGCAGTGCGAAACACAATAATAACAAAATTTATCGCCATCAGTTTATACACGAACTACATATGTATGTGTAACGAAGATTTTGTGTACACTTCACCTGATGTTGAAAATATACAATGGAGTTTCTCCAGTAAGTGTAAGTGTGTTTTTTAATTCCTCTGTCGTGCACACGATCATATGTTTATGCATATTACTGTAATAGTAGAAATAGTAGTATATTTAATTATTTCTGATAGTCTCTATTTACTTATATCGACAACAAGCTCATGTTGCGTTCAATCTGACTTAACATGTCAACTGACATCTTGACTATTTTTAAAGATATCACTACTTGCAGAATTGAAAATAACACAAAATTCTATTCTAATTACTGGCCGTGTTCTTTTATGGCCCTATGTACATTATACAATTGCGATACCTTGCAAATGTAGGAGTGTCAGTCGATTATTGTACAATATTATATGCAAACTGACTAGAACAACGCACGATGTAAGAGTGTGCCAATTGACATTTAGATGTATTGTTAAATACAACGTCCTTTAGTGTGACGCCAATGAAATATTATGATGTGTTCGGTTGGCTTGTATTTTATAAATTCTTAGAAATACTTGCAATTCTGTATTTTTTGACATAAAACAAATGAGCTGAAATACTCAACGCTTGTTACACTCTTATATTCTATTCATTTACACATCACTATAATAACCCAAATTTTTATTATTATCTTAACAAACTACTGTTAAGTATGTTCATATTATCATATGCAACCTTAGCACATTTGATACCTACGTATGTATTTCAATAATGCAATTCGTACACATTTTTCAATTTTACTTTGTCATCAAAAACGACCAAAGATAGTCATAGGAACATATTAACAAAAATTGTTCATAATAGGATCCACATCCGTTTATGCGAAAATATATAAAGCGTCCAATTATAAGTTTCTCAAAGTTTCCGGAATTGGACCACGAATTCTGAATGACTTGTATATCACTACAGCTTGCAATTTTGTTTAAAGTATCTTCTATTTCTTGATAAAAGAATTCCCAATTATTTCATCGTAAACTTCATATTTGTGGCAGTATTGTGGCATCTATTTTTCCACAAAAATATTAATTTCCACTCAAGAAGCGCATCAAATAAGAAAAGAAAATTGGTACGTATAGAGAATAGTCTGAGACTTCTAAAAATGTAAAAAAAATACATCCACAATGTTGTATTTAAAAAAATAGATTGGATGTTGCCGATTGTTTTTAGAGCATCCTGTATAATCCACAATAATTTTAATATATACTCCTTAATGTCTAGTTTTCCCATGTGTTTCAGAAAAACGTGTCAATTGAATAGCCAATGACCGATCGAAGACCTGAGTTCAGCTACATACCTATATATGAATGTATATACAGTAGGTTTATGACGACTCCGATCAACTAGCAAAGAGACAGACAAAGCTGGGAGGATCTACAGGCGTACGTATGGTATATACGATGTGCCAATACAATTGTACAGTAGAATATAGCGTTCGCAGGTTAGGTATCGACCGCTCGCAGGCATTCACATAGTATGTATGTTGTCTGTCATTTTCTTAGTTGACCGGGGTCGCCGCAAACATACTGTAAATATGTACATATACATATCTTCAACAAATGTCGCACTGTATAAAAATGTGAATGTATGTACATCATATATGTCTGTACACACATACCAAGTTCTTTTATATACCTATACAAATATTTGTAACTTCCTGTTCTCTGTCGCCGCAGTAAATTTTTAGGCATTGGTTTTTTCCATGTTACTTAATAAATTGGTGTGGAATTCATATTCATTGGGAATTACTGTGTTATATATGTACATGTAAAAAATATACCGACATTTATAACTTAAAAATATCCGTTTACTGTTCACTATATATTTTTATTTCCCGCGAAGCCTCTTTCTCGATATATTACGCAATACAAAGTACGCTCAATCAAATTGTCTCAATACTACATGTACACCTAAATATGTTCTTTCATACTATTTGTGTGTTGTTTTACACGAATGAAGAGCTAATTTACCATATTTCCTGCCAGCGAAATATTTACTACATACATATGTTGTACATACATATACATATATGTGTACATAGTACATACATGTGGAAAAGTATTGGTTTAAGTTGATGATTGGTGTATTGCCCACAAATATGCGATTGCTACATTTAACAGCATTCAATATCCTTGAATGTGTCGTTGCAATTGCGCATTCCATACACCGACATTGATGAAAGTTGCTTTATTGATCATCAGCGTACGCTTATTATTAATTAGTAGTATCACAATACCTCGCAGCTTACCACTTTCTCTGAAAGTGTTTATTAACGGAAAGGTTTCCTGACTTCAATGACGTCCTGAGAATCTTCTCTAGCTTGCACATCATGCAGGTGTAAATATGTATATAAATATGTATTAATATGAAGATATGTACCTATGTATATACATATATGTATACATATGTACATATATATACGTATGTGATTTCTTTTTCTCAACAATAATTTAATTAAGATTTGTCCGTAATTTATAAATTATTCCGGTTACATTTATGCCCGGAATATCTTATTTAAAATATTCATTAAATTTATAGTAATTCCTGAGATGTTCAGTTCGTTAACAATACGTAGCCATCACAAGTATGAAAATGTTATTTTATGCTTCATTACGATGCCATTGCATAGTTGAGTAGAAAGCAAGAGGAGAATAGAAAGAATTAGAACTTCTGCTTCTCATTCAATTATAACAAAAAACACACAAAATACCGTATCCGCCTGAATAAACAGTATCGAAAATAAAAATTATATTATATTGCTCAAAATGTTCACCATTACAACACAAACAAGCTTCATCTCGATTTTATAAGTTACTAAACATAAAAAGTGATTGATTTACATATATGCTGAGAAAATGTTTGCATTCTTTCTCGTTGATCTGCGACATTCTCCGGTAAATTTTCTGTGCAAAATATTGTTTCTCTCATCATACCCCCAATGTATTCATGAGGTGGCGTCAGATCCGATAAATGGGAAGGATATTCAAGTCTGTTCCTCATAAAAATCGTAAAAATGCTGACAGAGTAAGTTTACGGTGCGTGCAGCTACATGGCTCGTTGCATCACCTTCTTGAAACCAAAATCTCTTATAAAAGGTGCAATAATTCTGGGAGGGAATGTTTCAATAGCGAGAGCATCCTACGCGAGCCGCGGTTTTTATGAATATCCACTACGAGGCATGGAGTCAATAAGCCGTATGACAGCTTGAGGAATGGCCACCGATGCCGCCTCAATTCGCCTACATAGCTGCTCCAAAAGTCTCTGACCGATCATATCCCAGACATGTTTGATCGGATTCAGATTCGGAGAACTAGCTGGCCATGGATGCATTCGTATACGGTGCTCTTCCACAAAGGCCTGTACTACACGTGCGACGTGCAGTCGTGCATGCATAGCAGAGGTGGGCACACCGCCGAACGTAGGGAAGCACAACGGGCCGTAGCACCTTATCTACGTATACCTGTGACCTTCTGCTCTATCTCTGCTCTGTACGTCCTCCATATGTAGCAGCACCCGATACCAAAATGCCCTGCTGGCGGTTGATATGGCATGGTTGAACGCACTGCTCGTGTAGACGCTCACCAGGTTGCCGATGAATAAAAATTCGCGCGTCACCCACGCCCAATTGGAATCTTGATTCGTCGAAAAATAAAGTGTACCTCAACTCGGCAACCCACCGATACTTTGCGTTGACCCACTGCTAGCGTATGCGGCGGTGTCTGGTTGAAGCCGTTGCAGCGCACGGCGCACCTGCTGTCAACCTTTTACCAAACACCCCCGTACAGTTGTTTGCGTAATTAGTGTGATCCCTACAATCATTCCACGTTCAAACTGGCTCAAGTAGCGCGATCG
Organism: Popillia japonica; assembly: GCA_004785975.1. Lineage (NCBI taxonomy): Eukaryota > Metazoa > Arthropoda > Insecta > Coleoptera > Scarabaeidae > Popillia > Popillia japonica. Next base: position 10,631 of record SMLS01069128.1, read on the forward strand.
ATTCGCCATTATACAGAGAATACAACTACATATATACTGGTCCTTGGCAATGGCATGTTCCACCTATCGGATTCCCTTAGTAAGAACTGCGACCAGAGCAAAAGTCGAAACTCGATGCATAGACTCGCCTAGAGAAGACCTTGATGCTCCGCAAACTTTATGAATGAATCTTCACGCGTTCAGATTATGCAGGGTGTGCTCGTCAGCTATTTGCGGCAGTGTATTTAAGTACAATTAAATGAAAGACGAAAATGGATAGCAGTATGCTTGAGATAAATTAGCTGTTGTTACTATGTATCAACATATTTCGCACTGTCTTAATTTTCATGCGATGAAGGAAAGGAAATATTAATTTCATTAAATATATATATACATATATGTATATATAACTTCTTTTTCTAAAAATGGCAAAATATGGAAAAGTTTTTTTATGATTTCATATCCGGTGGGGTCGGAAATGGCATTAGATCATTTTAACACAATATAGTTCAGCCAAAAATAGAAAATTGCGTAATTATGTATAATATCTTCCTTTAAAATGGAGATAGCATAATGCTTTACAACGGACTTTTATTGTTTACTGCAATCGAATTGTATTTCAACAATAAATTATCGTAAATGTTTTTAAAATATGGGATTATAAAAGGGGAATCTGTAAGAGGTAATTTAAAATTCGAATTTGGTCCACACGAATTATTTAAAAAATACCAAATTTTTGTTTTTTCAATGTTAATGTTTAACTAGATATGCAGGTATGTATGTATATACAAATTTGTTACGTTTTTAAGACAAACATGGGTTTTTTTTGTTTATATTAGTTTAAAAATATAATTGAAATTGTTATTGTTATGCTTACAGTATTATTAGCTAATTTATTTAGTTTTATCGAAACTTTAAACCAGTGTTATCCAATGTTTGTTATGATTTGTATATAGCAGTACATATTTGTTTTTAAATCTCAAACTTATGTATTTGATAGTTGCTCCTAGTAGTCACTTTCCTTCTTTAGATAAACGTAGAGTTTATAGGGTATTTATTGTTTACACTTGTTTACAAAGACACATTCCAAGGGCGAAGAATTAGTGTTGAGTATCCCATTTTTAGGGTTAACTATTGAAGCTGTTGCAAACACAATAACATCAAATATCATTAGTCAATCTATTTATTAATTTGTTTTAATTCCTGCATCCTGTTAAATTTGTTGACTCTCAATATTATCTATAGAGTCTTGTTGTATGTGCATACTACAAATTTTCCGAAAAGTAGGTTTACATAAATAGAGTATTTGTGGGTGTGATCGATTCATTACAAAATGTATAAATAGTTTAACTTAACAAAGGTAACTTCAATTTGGTATTAGCGATATGTGATTATTAGCACTGTGTTTAATTCGAAGAAGTTCATATTAAATTACGAGAAGCACAATTGTCACAGCAATTATTACCTCAACTTCAACATTCTTTTTTTGTAAATAATTACTACAATGAGTAGGTACTGATCTTTTGATGGTTCTTCTGATTCCGCTAAGTAATGTAGATAATAAGTACAAATACAATTACTAATAAACTAAAATTAACTTCTATTAATTTTGTTTTTCAAAGAAACATACTGTATATAGATATTAGTATAGCAAAAATAATAGTACCTACCTATACGTATATGTACCTATACGTATATGTATTTGTATATGAATATCTATTCGAACCAATGACATAATATAACTGTTATATTTGTTGTTGCGGTAAAATCTCCTTTTATAAGCCTTACATCCGTTTGATGACATCGTACTGTTTCAGAATAAGTAGTCTATATAACATGCAACCGAATCATCCTTTGCGAAGGACGACTCAGTCTATTATAACTGTAAAAAACAAAGCAGTAATACTAGCTTATACTATATGTATAGGAGGTTTAATAATGTTCACCTACACAGAGATGTATTCCGACCGGAGTAATCGATCATCGCTATTTTAAATACTTTCTGATAAAATATAGAATTGAATAAATGTCAACGTAAAATTCCATAGCGGCGAGTTATTAAACCACGTTCCAAGATCCGCCACTCCTTTATGTTTATACAATTGCCCTCTGTTATCTTATATAAATCTGATATTATTCGTGTTCACTTACCTATACATATACGTATGTACACATCTATGTAAGTACATACATACATAGGGGTGTGGTATTGTCAACAGAAGTAATGATGAATAAATTAAGAACACTAAATTGGAGTATAAAGTTCCAATTTTGCATTAAAGTAGACTAGTGAGAAACAGCAGCAACAAGAGAAATAAAACGTGTAAAGCATGAATTGTAAAACAGATAAGGTATCCTTGAGAAAAACGTGTTTTCCATATAGAGTATTCAAGACAAAGAATGCCAAAACTTTTAGTTTATCAGTACACAAAAGAAGTGGATAAATGTTTTATTTTCGAACTTAAACAGCTTGACATTAATGCAATTTCAATGATAAAAAACTGACACTGAAGCTGTTTTTAAAAAGCACATAGTTCTTTAAATTTCTGTCTGTGCGGGGTGCAACACAGTTCCTACTACCAATATGACTACATATTAATAATAAGCTAAATCAAATCGACAATCTCTAGACTTTTCTTATAGTAATAGCATTGGTATTTGTGTCAAGTAGCCGCTAACGCTGATTAGCTGTTAAAATTTCTTTCGATCTTGTAACTTTAGCTTGATAAGAAGTATAAACGATAACACAATCATTTTAAGTGAATGATCTTTCGATTGCTATTAAGTTCAACGAGAGGTTCTAATTTTTGAATAATGCGATGTGCTCTGCATAATATTGTTTTTATTTACATAACTATCATTTGTCAGTTAAGAAAGCAGTATAAAGAAGACATTTTAATTGCTCGTAGACGGTGCGCTTGACTTTTTCTTTCACGATCCTCGAAACATACGACTCCAGATATCGGAGAAGAGTAAATAACGGTAATTTTCATTTACTACCAATTGATCGACTCGTTTACAGGGTCACTTCGAAAAATCCGCCGTTCGAAAATTATAAACTTGCAGGTATTTCCAGCTTTTGATAGAAAAATAACATGCAGGTAGATATTGAGAACGATAAAAATTTAATTAATATTTAGTGAATGCGTAAAACAGCTCAACCGAAGGTCAATATTTTCATGCGATTTAAATAAGTTAATGATGTATCAAAGGATTTATAAAACAAGGTCCATTCCGTTTAAGTTCTACGATGTGGGATGGATACATATTCTAACAGTTCTCTTCAGAAACTCTCTTTGAAAAGTTATATACGAACTTAGACAGGAAATGAATAAAAGGCAGCAAATTTACCATTCATCCGTATATTTCATTTAAGTTGACCATGTTAATTTTGTAGTTGCTCCACTCATATACATACACATTCAGAGAGTAAATTTTGAGATAGTTTCTCCAGAAATAAAAATAAACTATTAACTTAAATAATGTTTGTTCCACTGTGTAATTTAAATGCGACAAATGAACTCAGAGGAGTTAAAAAACACTACTGTTGAACGCATTAAAAGTTATTTATTAATATTTATGTATATGGCGTTTCAATTTGTACTTATAATAGCATTGAACATATGTTGCTCTACATTTTTGTATACTTACTGGTAACAACAACTGTAGCAACTTCTTAAAGTTAATGACCAACACAAGTCGTATTAAGTAGACAGCGTCGTACAGATACGATGGTGTATTAGAAAATAATGAGGCTAGTGTTATATAGTATCAGAATGAAACATTTATTTAAAAAACTTCAACAACTTTTTTCAAAGTACTGTCCATTTTGTTCAACATATTTATCCTATCCCTTTATCTACTTATCATAAATCTCTGAGAAACCATTCTTTGATGGTCTGTTTAGTATACCCATCACAGCGTTGTTGAGCTAAGGAGGAGGGTGAATCATAATTTCTACTCCTAATTGTTTAATTGTTCGTTGACAAATCGCTGATCTGTGAGCCGGAGCATTGTTGCGGTGAAGCGTCCAACAAAAGTTTTTATAGAGCGGCTGTTTTTTCTTTAATTTTCCCTTTAAGGGTCCTCGAAGTACATTGGAATAGTACTCCCCAGTTACACAGGTACAACGTGGTCGCAAATATCGCCACATCAGGTGCATCATTTTACTAGAGCTTTTAATAGTTTTTGCCTTTTGCAGTGTGGGGCTGCCTTTATGCATGCTTTGAGACTTCAATTCAGGATCCTAATGATAAAGCCAACTTTGGTCACATGTTACGAAATTATTTAAAAACTATGGATTACGTTGCTGTTGCTTTTTCCACTGCTGACAAATTGTTACTCGATTCACTTTTTATTTTTATCTGGAGGAGCACTGCAGTGCATAAATGTGAATAACTGAAGAAGGACCCTGTGTTGTAGTATTATCTTATTTAACTAGGGCTCTTAGAATTATACTAATACTCCAACGTACCTAATATTGTGGCCAGGGACTGTATATTTACTGCTGATATGTCAGTAGTAGACTAATAGTATCGTAGTATAAGAAATGTCTTCGAAGTGCGTCTTTGTGGAGTCACATCTAGTCACCACCTCTTACAAGCAAAATGTATTATTTTGGAGTTCTCTACTCAAAAGAAAAGGAAAGGTGAAAGATCTACAATTCAGTTTAATCTAGCTCCTAGAGTGAAGTAAACAATATTCAATAGTGATTGATACTGTAGAAGATATGGAAATCCATTCGAGACACAAATGTTTTTTCATTTTTGGTGATCTCGAATATGTTGTCTGTCAGATTTCGCACCTTTTCTACTGTATAAAATGGCGAAGTCTTTTAAAGGATAATAAAGAAAATAATTCTGATATACTAATTTTGGATCTTTTGTAATTTTATTATTCCCTATTTTCATCATGCAAATCGAATATGTATGATTTCAGTTTTAACGTTTTGATAAATAAACGAGTACAAAAAACTATTAATAAACAATAATGTTTTAGTATTGTACTGTATATTTATATTATCGTGATAAATACGTTGAAATAACGGTTCGTTCAGCGCGCAATATCAAACCTATGCAAATAGAATTTTTGGTAAAACAGTTTTACTATTTGTTACAAAGTAATCGCAGAAGATTCTATTGAAATACCTGTGAGAAAATGCAAAATTTGTTAGCTTACCTTGCTACGCGTGATGTAAACATTTACAAATTTAATAATTTACTTGAAGTTAATTTTATATGAAAACTATAAAATGTTGGACCTTACATAAATATTGTGGAGAATGAGAAACAAGATCCAAGAAAAATAAATTGCCTTGTTTTTAAAGTCGTATACCAAATGCATGTATATGCTATCTTAATTGCTACGCAGAAATGATTTCTTCCATTACACATATTAAAGGAAAATAATTTCATTCTGTTTCTTTTAAATGGATCTTACAATGTAAATAGAACTATTCAATAGTCGTTTGAGAAATAAATACATATATACAGTAAAAGTTTGTGCTATTTGTAGTTCTATCAAGTTAAGGCGTTTGGTAATTAATATGTGAAGGATACACGGCGGTACTTAGACTTGAATAAAAAATCCGTCTTTGAAGGAATATGAACATGAAATCGGAATTCTAATTACTTACTTTTATATTCCTTAATTTCCCGTGAAAACTATTTATTCGTGCTGTATTTATTGCAAAGAATATTTATCCCATGACATTATTTCAAATATCTAGTTGTGACAAATTTGTTTTTAATCAATTACAAACACCTGAAATTTGCATTTCATGCTTAATGGAGAATCAAATTTAAAATTGTGTAATTAGAAAATACGGAGGATTGAACTCACTTAAATTAAAATCTTTTATTTCTGGTACAATCGAAAACGAATCTTATTTTTTACGTAACATCTTAAAAGTGAATGAGTATAGTCTGTCCTCTCTTCTGTATTAGAGCGTGACGTGTTTCGCAATAGCGCAAACTAGGAAAATAGAATTTCGAGCAACGCGCTTTCCTTCGCTTATATTGAGAGTCATGGAATTCACTTTGTATACATATTTGTACGTTGAAATTTCACTAATTTCAAGTTTTTAATCGTTTGTGCAATTCTAGTAAGTATTAGAAGGTCGGAAGAATTAAGAGAGTAGGCCAGTTTAGAAACTTACCGACATCCTACTGTCCTATCCTATTCGTATGATATAAAAGATCACGGAAAACCTATCGATCTTGCACTCATATCACGCGTCGTAAAAAAATTATTCTTTGAATATCTTTCTTTACATGAATGTGCTTATTTACAATGCACTGAAAGTTCCGAGTTTCAATCTTAGTATGCGAATCACAGACACGACTCTAACTGGATATTCGTTTTACTAGAAACTTCAGGTGGCCGCCGGTTCGGATTTGACTTCTTCGACGATATGGTATAAATTGGTAAATTATATGTCACGGTCTTACATCGGTGGTTCTTTAAAGACTGACAAAACTATTCTGTTCTTGTATCATTCTGATGGGTTGGGTAAGGTGAAAGGTAAAAAGCAAGGCGAGCGGGGATATACTATGCTAGGCATTTATTCAGTTGAAGTATGGAACTTCATGACATATTTCTACATATACCTGTATGTATCTATATGTTAATCTGATATAAGAAAGTTCTATAAGATGATTTTTGTTGTCCATAATAATACATCTACATTATACATACGACAAATAGACAAGCTACTGGACTAAAAGTATGTACTTTGCAAGGACAATGACGCGGTGCATATTTTTTAGCTAGCATAAAGTAAGGACATTGCGCTATATTTCGAAGACTAGATGTAATGATTACACGCTAATACCTATTATTCAGTGCCACGCAGAATACAGATAATATGAAATAGTTTAGCAACTTACGAGGGCGACTTGAAATGTTTGCAGAATAGACCAGAAAAAGACGGTATTGGTGTAGTTTTTTATTTTTCGATATAGTTTCCCCGAAGATCAATACACTCTTCCCAACGGTGCTTCAGTCTCGTCAAGCCATTGGAAAAGTAAGATGTTTCGAGGTGTGCAAAATAATCATTTGCAGCAGCGATGACCTCCTTATTTTGGTAATACGAAGGTTCGTATCCCAACTTATTCAATTTGGGCACTACGATGCGGGATGAATGCGACGGTGCATTGTCATGATGAAAGGTGTTTTTTCCGCTGCAAACCAAGGCGTTTCTCCTTTACTACTGCAACGAATAGGGTCAATAAATCGCTGTGGTATTGCCTTGCGATCGTCCTTCCCTTCTGCCTATAGTCGATGAGGATCATATCTTGGGAATCCCAACAAATGGTCGCCATAACCATTCCGGTCGATGAAACGGCCTTTGTTTTCTTTGGTTCCTTGGGCCCCGGTATGTAGTAGTAGATCCAAGTGTCATACAACGCTATGAAACACATGAAGAAATTCTTTGGATTCCGTTGAATCCTGGCCAGACACTCCTCCGAAACGGTTTCATTTTTGCTCCAGTGTGACTAAACGCGGTACCCATCGCGCCAAAAGCTTTTTCATACTAAAAAATTTCAATAGAATATAGCCAACGCGTTCTTTTGAAATGCTTTTTATCTCTGCTATCTCTTTCAGCCTCCATAGTCAATCGGCTAACATAACATCATGAATCTTGTCGACCATTTCATCGTTTGTAGTGGTTTTTGGGCATCCACTGCGTGGCCACACGTAAGTGACGACTTGTGCTTGTGCGGCCACGTTGAGCTCGCTCACCCAGAAGCTGATGGAGTAGATCCACCTGGAACTTCTAAGCAAAATATTTCGAATTTTCACGGTCGTTTGCCCAGCCATCTAGAAGTGTTTTGTCAGTGAACGATCTTCGATTTTAAATTTTTGGGTAACTGCCTGACTTGCTAGACGACACAAGCTCTTAAACAATAACCAATAGTAGACATCTGAAATTTTCACGGTTGCTACAAGAAAGGTTGCCCTTGCCGACGAATGAATCGACTTCGACCCTTGTGCTCCATCTCTTGCCGATTCTGGAAACATCTCAGGTCGTCCTCGTAACTGAAAAAAATAAATTGAGTAGCAGATCACTGTGGTTACATGCATTGAGCAAATTATTGGCAAGTTTTCTCATATACATAAAAAGTACTTTGGGAACACACCAGTTTTGGTCCATTTGCAAATATCTTACAGTTGTTTTGTAGTTTGTAATCCTTACATTTATTTATTGTCCTTATATTTATTATTGTTGTTAGCAGCAGTAATAGTTAGATATGTAATGTAAAAAACTTAAACTTTACGAAGAAACGTGCTTTAGTCATAGCGAATTATTAAAATGTTTATGTATTGGTCGAAAAATTAAGTTTAGAAGATTAACCCAATAACAATCTTTTCTTGAATAGGTTTCTGTTTTTGAAGATAAACCACAATATACATCGATTATCTGACGTTGATACTATGAAGTTTAACCTGGAGGCAGCAGCTTAGAATAGATCGATCAAGAACAGCAAAATTGATGTTGCAGAACAACAAAGTTTGATGTTCTTTCGCATCCTTTAAAGAAAATGATAAGTTGACATACTCGTATTGTGAAACTGAAGCATCCATATTTCAAAGACCACAAGCAAAAGGATTCTGCATGATGAATTCAGTGTAAGAAAATTAGAATTCCATTGGATCCTTTAACTGAGAAAAAGTTGACTTACGTTGATTGGCGCTAAAGCAAAAACCAGCCGGTACAATAACGGAAATTCAGAAATCTTCTACAGCATCGTGATCCGATAAATTGCCGATTTATTTCTATAAATCTGAAAGTAAACGCAAATCCACTGTTTTAGAATTTAGCGAATGTTGACCTAAAGATGGACGCAACGGTTGTCCCAAATCTAGATGATGTGCTACAATTTCCTTGAAATATCGAGGAACGGCTGTTGGCAATTTATACACAGCCGTTTGTTTTTCAGAAATAGTTGCTGTGCTCTGAGAAACTAAACCACAGCGGTAAATTATCCTGCATCGTGACAATGGAAGTCGTCCACAATTCAAAGTTAAGTAGGTTTCAGTTAGGTCATCGTTCGTATGGTTTTGATTTAAGCTCCAATAATTTTTTACCTTTTCCAAAGATGAAGAAAAGATAGTGTGATTGGCGATATAAAAAAGCAGCAATTTTTACTGTTTCAACTGAAAAGTGGAATACTAATCGGCTTTAATGAATGCAGAAGTGTATCAATTTTAGTGAAAGTATTAAAAAAAAACAGTACGGGAGTTTGACTCGCTCTACTGGTTGATTTTATGGCTATATGTAACGCTAAGGACACACCTGTTGTAACAGTAAAGAGTATCTAATTTGGAGATTAGACGTTTACTCAAAACGTACACCCTTTCATACGTACACGTAAAAATGTTTGCTATACGTTATAAACTATGAATAGTCTTGGTAAGGAGTTGTGCCTCGTCTGGCTAGATAATACGATTTTTATGGCACTGATTTGCCATGGTGTCCTTTGTGAATGAAATTTTACTTCTTTGGATTCAGTCTCATTTAAGCAGCGATATTTTTGGTGGATTCGTTGGGGATAACTACTTTACATCCTCCAAGTGAAGTTAAACACGAGAGGAATGTTGTTCAATATCATAGTCAGTAACGTTTCCTTTAATGCAGTTTAAGATTCAGATATAATTTCTATTCAAACTGCCTTAAATCGCTGGTTTTTAATTTGTAGGCTCCTACCTAATTCCTCTGATCAAATCACCAACTACAAAGAAAGAGCACATTTTTTTGAAACCCAGTGCAGTAAGAGCACTGTAACGAACATACAGCGAAATATAAATTTAAATGTTTGTGTTATTATGACGATTTCCGAGAGCTGACCCATTCTTTGGGTGTAATACGTATATCAGGTTTTTGTCTGTAGCCTGGTTGACACGACGAGTTACCGTGATCTTCTAGTAACCTCTAGCCACTCTATGTTCCTGAAGAAGGCGCTTACATTAGTGGTGAAACGGCAAGTTTTATATTGCATATGTTGTGCATTTATTTGTACTGTAAATATATATTACAAACCATGACACGGACAATACTCGGAAACCCTCATGATAGAGATTCGAGCCGTGGAAGCCGATATCATTTAATTAATTCAAGAATTAGTTAATCCTAGGATGTTGCACACATAGTTACTTGCACGTGTTATTTGTTTTCAGCTAGATAGAATTTTTACAGTTCTCGAAAGTACTGTTAATAATTGGTATTGGGCGTTATATGGTTATGTTAAGACATACAGCAGTGTGCATAAGTTATCGATCACTCACATATTATGCAAATACAAGTTTGTTGCAACTCTATTCGGAGGAAATGGTGAATTCTATAATCATTTCTATACTCTAGAACATTGAAAATACCTAGCGTGATTGGTATCACTTTTTGTTTGTTCAGCATTTACCGCTGAACTATTTTTAATTAAACAAAAAAATCGTTAAATTAACGGTCGCAATCGTTTACCGAAGCTTGGATGATCTGTTGATGAGTTTCGCCCCAACAGGCGTCGGTGAATTTTCGTTGAAACCCCGTACTTTGCATTTCTTATTTTCGACAATTCGTTTTAGTGTATCGATCATTATATTACAGATATAACAATTTTTCAACAAAATAGCCTAAATATGTGTTACACAACTAATAACACAATAAAAAAGCTTTTAATCAATCCCAAAGACAAAGTAAAAATGAGACGAAAGTCTGGAATCTACAAAATAGTATGTAAGAATTATGATCAAGTTTATGTTGGTCAAACTAAACCAGATATAAAGAACATGTAGTCGTTTTTCCGTTTAGAAGAGTTGAATCTTCCGCAAGTAGCGCAACATTTTATTAGGAACGGAAACCTTATCAAGAAATTAGTAACTCTGTAACTCAAAACCCCACAAATTTTAATTAGTTCAGGACACGTGTTTCGATGACGGATGGGTCCTCATTCTCAACCGTTTACCGAATGAGTAAAAACTTTCACAACAAAACTAACACAACAGGATAAACGGAAAAAATTTAAGGCGCGTAAACGGTAAACAGGTGATCGATAACTTATGCATACTAATGTATCTAAGGCAGCTAGTATTGAAAGTTAGTTTTTCTCCCTAATTTAACGCAAAGTATGACTAACTGTTTCTCCACATGAAAAACATAGGAGATTGTAGGGTTTTGGATTTTATAGAGACTTGAGGTTTTGTTTTCATTTTTAACGCATATCAAAAGACAAAGTTTTTCCTTTTTTTTCTAGAAGTTACTATGAATATGTAAACTGCGCTCTGTAGCAAGAACCAAGGTAACAAATTTACTTTCTACTAGATTATTTTTTTTATCCAGTGCTAGTGTAATTCATAAGAATCATAAGCATGTATGTATGTACATAGTACATAGTACATACATACCTATGCATGTATATGACGATCCCAATTTTGTGAGTATTTTGCATAAGAATACAAAACGCGTATTTAAATTCCCTTCCCATACATGTATTATCGAGGGCAAAAGAAATCACTCAAACTTCAAATGATATGGCCTTACGCAGTTATTCGAAACATTTGACTAATCGCATTTGGCGACTCTAATTAGGCACGGATATGTAGCAGGTAAATTTCAGGTAGAAAGATTCGTAAGAAATGTAAAGCGATATATTATAACTTTATTTACAATAGTTGCATTTACTCTTTACATTAATAAGTAATGCCGACTTGAAATCTTAACTAGATTTCGTAAACGCAAACTGTTTCTTTGGCAAAACTAAATATTTTTTGCTATTATATATAGATAAAACATGTATATTTTATACATGTAAATTTGCAATAATATGCTTTTTAATAAATATAGTACACGACTCTATTTATAGAAAAACGAATGGTTTCCACGGCCTTATTAAGAAACAATTTAAATGAAATGGCATTTTAAAGAAATTTATATTTTTTAATATATCCGCAATCGCAAAATAATTAATTTAGTTTTAATTTATTAAAACATAGGTATAATAAGTGTATGTATTTTTCTGGTCTTTATGTACTTGTCTATTTGTTAGATATTTCTTTTCTTTTAGATCTATTCAAACACTATTAATTCGATTAAAGATCAATTTATTCCAGAACCATTATTTATTAGGTTTTCGTACAACTTCGTCAGTGGAAGAAATTGACATTTAATTCGTCTCAAATAATTATAATCTATTTTTGCTTTTACTATTTCTATTTTTATAATGGGATATTATATTTACTGACTTTTTCCGCAATGTGTTTTGTGTATGTGATTCTATTGAATTTTGAATAATATACTCGATATTACAAATTAATTCGTCTAATGAAATGTTATTACTATCTCTAAAAATTTTGGGCCTAAACTTATATAACTTATAATATAACAGATTATTCAATCTCTTAGTTATCTTGTAAAATTAGGGAATTGCCAAGCACTTCAGGATTGATTAGCTTTTGATTATTAAATTATAATGAATTTAGTTGAGAAGTGTTCATTTTTATATGTAAAGTGGAATAATACTATTACTCACTTTAAATCCCTAATCTTTTTAAAATTACGAAAGTGCAGTAATTATTGAAACGATTAACACTTAAGAAAACTAATGGTATAAATGTTGTAATTGTATATCTTTAAGACATATTGTATAGTTTGTGTTGTTTCAATTAAAACATTAAGCGAATGCTAAGAAAATAATATTAAAGTTTCTAATTTTATAATTTTTTAATATTGCAATATTTTGCATGATAAAATTTATCATAAACTTTTTTTATTAATTTATCTGCGTTCTACTTGAATTCAGTATCATCATATTTTTTTCCAATATATTCACAATTCGCTTGGTTTAAATTCTTTTAAATGCTTTGCTACCCTTTGGCCTGCGCCTATACGGCTAATTACAGTTGCCCAGCTATGTTTACGTCAATAACGATTCAGAACGGAAAGCCTACAATAGACGCGTTTTATTGCAGTTTGAGTCATTACTTTTGCCCTGGATAGTACATACGTCTTTATAATAACTGATAACAGTAGCATATTTTCATAAACCAAACGAATTTTCTGAATATTATATTTTTAACAAGTAGCTGCATAAAATTGTATGTGGGTGCCCAGGTGGAATATGAACAAGTTTTGTTGTGCTTGTTGACATTAAACAGTAAATATTTTTAGCAGGTTACATTATGTGCAGAAAATACTAACTATAGGAGACTTTAGGAAGAACGTAAAAACATTCATATTTCAACTTTTCTAATATTGTAATTGTTTACATAAAATTTTAATGTTTCTTGACTCGTTAGAAAGAGAATTTCACATATAATTAAGTTGTAATTAATAACATAACAATAATATATTACACATTTTTCTTAAAATTTATATATACACATTCAAATAATGACTTCCTTGGCGCCCAAAAAGCGTATAAATTTCCGCTTATGAATGAAGAAATTTAATGTTATTGCCTAACTGGTTTACATACTTATTTCCCGAGCTAAAATGCAAAACAGGCAAATATATTGTCTAACTTGATTTTTTTACTCTGATGTAATTTGCAGCGCATTTTACTGCAATGGAAGACAGAGAATAGTTGTATAACGTAGAAGCAATAAAGTACTTAATTACACAACTATTAATACGAATGAAAAAATATTATTATTCTCCTGCTAACTTAGGTAAGTGGAATTAGATGCACGAATCAACTACAACTTCCTCTTACTCCTCACAAAATTTTTAGCATTTTTTTTGTGCTGTGATTTTCTGGCTATATAAACCATATATTTTTTGTTAATTTATTGGCTTTATTGGCTAGATGAATTTCATACGAGTACTATAACTACTAGCACTGATGAAATTCGTCTGATACATATTTATACTATACAGGGTGCTCCGATACTAGTCTTACAAAATTGAAATACTAGTTGTATATAAGATAGGAAACAGAATAAAACAAAAAAAAAAATAAAAAATATTAGCAAATGCATAAAAAAATTATTTAAAAAATCAGCAAATGTTTTTAGGTGGGCCTTTACGCGTTAAAAGTGAATAGCCGATCTTTATGATATCGTCAGCAGTACGATAGCACTAAAAGAAATCAATATTATTGAGGTAGGTCATTGATGAATTCGACTTTTTGCTGAGCTACACATTAATCTCTATAAACGCACAGCTGTTGATTATTCGATCTCGCTTGCTACTTCAACATCATTAGTCTATCAGTTTGCAGTGGTTAATGCATTGTGCTTCCTTGCCAGTACTTTTATTCGTTTACCGTATAACGTATATTACGTATATTAATTTACAGTTAATAGTTCCGTTAAATGTATTTGTATAAGAATTTATGAGTATTTTCAGTTTATTATTTAATGTCGTGTGACTTTTGTTTAACCTTTGTGAAAATGCCTTATCATTATACAAACAACGAGTTAAGTGATATGGTTCTTACATATGGAGAATGTAGACAGAACGCAAGAGCTGCTCGTCGACGATAAGCCCATTTTATTTCCTAATCGCCAGTTGCCAGCATCAACCACATTCACAAACGTAGTGCAACGATTGCGAGATGCCGGAAGAGTCAAACTTCAGCAAGGACGTGGCGGTGGTAATCAAAGGAATGTATAGACGCAGAAGAGGAAATTTTGAATATGGTAGAAGATGATCCATCTGTGAGCACTAGGCAAATTGCGCGTACAGTATATTTAGCGCGGGTACCGTGTGGCAAACTTTAAGAGAAAATCAACTTCACCCCTTTCATCTTCAGCGTGTGCATAATCTTTCGAAAGACGACTACCCTCATCGAGTGCGTTTTTGTCAGTGGTTAGTCGACCAAACTGCGGACAATCCCAACTTTTTAGGTAAAATTCTATTTACGGACGAAGCAAATTTTTCACGTCAAGGCATATTAAATATTCACAACAGATATGTGTGGGCAATAGAAAACCCTCATGCGATATATCGTACTGACCATCAGCGACGATTTTCCATAAATTTGTGGTGCGGTCTAATAAACAATTTTATCATTGGCCCTTTCTTATTACCGGCTCGTTTGAACGGGGAAAGTTATCTAAACTTTTTAGTA
Organism: Popillia japonica; assembly: GCA_004785975.1. Lineage (NCBI taxonomy): Eukaryota > Metazoa > Arthropoda > Insecta > Coleoptera > Scarabaeidae > Popillia > Popillia japonica. The sequence goes on from SMLS01069128.1 coordinate 25,675, forward strand.
AATGATCTGCAACCACTTCTAGAAGATCTGCCATTAGACATTCGCCAACACATGTATTTTATGCACGATGGGGCTCCGCTGCACTTTAGACGAGATGTGCGGCATTATCTAGATAAGACTTTCGGTGATTTTTGGATTGGTAGTGGAGGACCGGTAGCTTGGCCACCTCGTTTTCCGAACCCAAATCCATTAGATTTCTTTTTTTGGGGACATTTGAAAGACTTGGTTTACAACAGAGAAGTAAATCATATCGATGACTTGAGAAATAATATTTACGAATCTATTGCGCGAATTCGTGAACAGGACGTGTTACCACTAGTGCGTGATTCATTGTTGCGGCGCGCTCATTTATGCATACGTGTCGGCGGTAGCAACTTCGAACATTTACTTTAGTAGTCGAGCGGTTCTGAAAACATCAGACTCTCAGATAGTGTTCCTAAAAATTTTTTTTTCCATCATTCGTTTTCTTAGCTCGGTTGATGACGATTTCTTTTTTTTGTAAGAGAAGTATCCAAGCATCCTGTATATCTCTGATTGCTGTATGGTCCTAGCTCAGAAGATATCGTAATTTCGATTCTATTTGCGATCTAGCTTAACATCACCTTTCTGGAAGTTAAGATTCATCTTCATATACTATACGATTCCCATATGTTTTGCTATTGCATATTTGAAGTGACAATTTGAACATTTTAGTGCAACTGAAGTTTTGGTCTCATATCTATGCCACTAAATCTAATGTGGGATCACGAGATGTAGCTTCAGGAATTGAAAAGTGATTCTGAGAAGTTTATACTTTGATCTACTTGCCTTAAATTGTTGCCCACTTGAAAAGAATCCAACACTACGAGAATACTAAAACGCAGAAGGTACAACCTTGTTTGCAGAAGAAACTGCTTTCTTTGGAGTACCTGGTTTTGAGTCGTAGTCTTAATAGAATTTTGTTTCGTGTGTATACCTTTATTATCAGTAATATATCCATTCACTGGTATTATATTTGAAGTATTTCTATAAGTACGTATGTACATACTACTAGAAACGTTTCATATTCACAAAGTAATCAAACTTTTCCCCGCAGAGTATTTAGGAGGCTTTTCTTCGGCTTTTTGAGTTCAACTTTAGATAGTCCAGATTCACTTAGTTCTCAAATAAGCAATTCGTCAGACAAGAAAGGAAAAAGATTTAGTTTTACTTTCCCAGCAACATTTCTCTTAGTTTCTTAGTGCAACCTAAAGAGGTGGACTCTTCCTTTTAAGTATTTGACAATGAGTTTAGAAACAATTGAAATAGGTTAAGAGCTAAATCGTTCTGCAGAGAGCAGTTCGTTCTAGTTCTACGATGCAGCACTACAACAAGAAGTAGCAACTAATTGCTCTAGATGGAGAGCATAGTTCTGCAGCTATGGTCGGCTATCCAGGCAAATCGGATAGCAACGATCATGAAAGCTACCTTTATACTAGTGCCGCAGTTATTTTTAATTTAGTCGAATTGTTTTTTAGAACCAATGTTTGAATTTGTATATTTTGTTCATATACCTATTTTAGTTTAGAATTACCTTAAAGTGGTTAAGACGTATATTAAAATAAGAAAATGATTGCTAGCGGAACTGGTCTCCAGTGGTGTAGTGTTCACTTTTGCAGTAATAAATTAAATAAAATAGGGGTACAGCTTCTTTCTGTACCCTAAAAATGGAAAACTGTAAGCATGTTGTTATTAGACCATTTTCAGTCTTCTTTTGCAGTGCTTTAGAATGGCTGAAATTATGTGGGCGTGAAGATTTGCTAGAAAGATGTGTTCAGTGGAGGAATAATAGCTACATATGTGTGTGGTAAACAACAGGATAAAATGTATTTATGTAAATTTCATGAAAAATAGTTTGCAATCTGCACATGCTATACCAATACTATTTGCTTGTGATCTACTAAATCCATTAACATCTACAGTGAATTTATTACTCAACAGCGTTAAAATCTTAAATTTTATATTAACTTTTAGATTATTGTAATAAATGTTACATAAATACATATCATTTGTTTTATTATTAAGAACTGAGAATTCTCAAGTATGCATTATTTTTGAAATGTATAGAATTTTAAGTAAGTTTTCTTCATCTACATACTTTCAGTACATTAGAAGCGTTCTCTTACGCAATATTAATAGATATTTACTAGATCGAGAGATGAGAAATATAATGCTGCCATAATATATGATAGAGCAGCAGAAATATAGAGCTGCAAAAAACGAAGTAGTTAAAAGTATTAGATTATAAAAAGAACAATATTTCAAAAATATATTTGATTCAAATAAAGCTATTAGCACAAAACTATGGAAAAACCTCAAAACAGTATTACCCAATAACAGAAATGGAGGCCCACATGATCATATTAAATTTGGAAACAAGATGGTCAGCGGTCAAAGTATAGCGTATTATTTTAGTAGATACCTACTTTGTAAACAGTGTTACTAAGATTACACAGTATACTAAAAATTTTAACAGACACGTGTAATTTTAAATAACATAAGTGAATATAATAAAATGGAATCATTTACTAGACTAAATATGTCGCACTTAAAACGTTTTGTGTAATCTCTAAAAAAATCTGTGAACTTGGAAACTGGCATAACTACAAATACTCTATTGGATAGTTTTGAGGTGGTTGGTAATCGTCTTCTGGCAATAATTAATGGTTCCTTAGAGGCGGGTGTTTTTCGGGAGACATGGAAAATCTCTACAATTACACCGTCACCAAATGTGACCAATACTATACTATACGAGGAATTTAGGCCAATAAATACAGTACCTTCATATGAAAACGGTTTTAGAACTGGCGGTGAGGGGTCAGCTTCAAAAGTATTGTGATGAAAACGCAGTGCTAGCACAAAATCAATGGCGTTTTACATTAAATCATTCTTGTGAATCAGTAATTATAAACATAAGTGACGTATGGTTAAGAGCTATGGATGAATGTGAATTAACGATTACAGTGTTTTTATACTTTAAGAGAGCATTTGAAACTATTACTAGAAACTTTTTAGTTACGAAATTATTACGAATTGGACTTTGTAAGTGGAAATGTTTTAAGATGATTTGAATCATATTTAACCAATAGAAAGCAAAAAGTAAAGTATAACAAGTATTTATCTCCTGATATAGTAAATAGCAGTGGTGTGCCGAAGGGGACTGTTTTAAGTGCACTCCTTTTTAACTTGTACATAAATGATTTAGTTAAATATGCTAGGCCTTGTAAAATAAGTTTATTTGCGGATGACACTGTGCTATATATTAGTAGTAAGGATGTGTCTTCCATGGTTCAACGCATAAATCAGGATTTACGCAGGATTTATATGTGGTTATGTGACAATGATCTTAGCATTAACATAAAGAAAAGCAAATTTATAGTATTTGGTAAAAAAGTATGATTGAATCCATCAATGTTCCCATAAATGTTTACATAGATAATTTAAGTATTGATTGAACTTTCAACATAAAATACTTAGGAGTAATGTTTGATGAATGTTTGGGTTTTAGGGATAATAATAAAATATCCAAAAAAGTTTACTTCTTAAGCAATGAAAGAGAACAAATGTCCTAGTAGGTTTGCAAAGATGTTACTTTATACATAGATCGATAATCACGCCACATTTGCAGTATTGTTCTACGATACTGTTTGGTCTCCACAGGTTGATATTCAGCGAATGCAAAAAATTCAAAATCGTGCAATGAGAACAATATTAAGTTGTAATCGATATACTCCAATTGTTACAATGCTTGACGTGTTAAGTTTTATGTCAGTTAGCAACAAATAGTCAACAGAACTATTGGATTCATTCAAAAAGTTAAACTTAAGTTACTACCAAATTAGTAATTGTAATTATGTCTGTGACGTCCATACATACATACATATATGACTAGAAATAAGGGAAACTACTATATACAAGGTTGTAATACGTATAAAACATATAATAGTGTATTTTATAAAGATTTGTCGATGTATAATGAATTACCATTATTAAAGATTGCGCTAATATGAAAGAAACAATGTATAAAAAAAGTTATATGTATATTTGTCGGTAATGTAACGTTCTTGTTTCTCTCATATTATTGTCTTTGTATAGTAATAGAAAATGCTAAATAATTATAAATTCTTATTGTTTAATTGTAAGTGAAACGGATTACACTTATTGTACGACAACAAGTAGAATAGTGGGCTATCTTCTACTAATTCTTAGATGTTATGGTGAGAATACCAACGACAAATGGTTGTAGTATCTACATATGTACATACATACATAAGTATGTATTAATTTAGTAATTTGTATTCTTTTTTGTATTGTTTTCTTTGCTTCTTCTTAATTTTTAACTAAGAAGTAGTCAGATGTAATGTTGTTGGACGTTAAAAAAATGTTTTGTATATATGCTTAGACAATTCTTATATTAATTAAACTATCAAAACATCAATACGGTGATCTTACAACATGGCTGGTTCGAATACAATGGAATGAAAGTCTCTAACCACCCTACATCGATAACAATAAAAAAATCAGCTGTTTTTTTTTGATATTTTGTGCTAATGAGCTAGGAAAACGGAAATTGTCACAAAAGGAATATTCGGTGGAAGATATGGGTGTATGTAGATAATAAAATCGCAATACATCATTAACCAATACAACATAAAATTAGAACGAGTTTTCAATTATTTCATATTTAAGTTGTTTCTGGTACGTAAGTGGAATGTTTTTTTTATATAAATAATAACAGTATTTAGTATAAGATCAGCAACTAAAAATAATTGTTACATATTGACTCTCTCCACACTTACTGGATTATTACTTATAAAATCAAGACTTAATTTTGTTTATATAACTACCAGTGCGATTACAAGGAGGCTTGAAATATATACTGTGCAAATTTGTTTACAATAGAGACTATATAAAGATAGTTTATAAATAGAAAAAGTTTCTCCCAATAGCAGGAGTGGTTCTGCTATGAGTTTGTAATTTTAATTTACATGTAAATGAGATCCAGACTTTAAAATATGTGTATAACTATATAAGTATATTAAATACATAAAAATGCAATAAAAGTCTGTTTATACTTAAGCGATGTTCGTTTCCGCAATACATAGCGTAATCCATTAAAAACCCAATAATCCGAAGTTCAAATCAATGCAATTTTGAAAGTACATTGACACATTTGACAGTACCAATAGAGGTATCAACAATTGCATTTAAGAGGAAAATATTTAAGGAAGTCTCAGCAGCTTCAATAAATAGTCGAATGTTGTTGATTGTAAAAAAAAATTATTGAATTAAGCACCACCTATACTATAAAAACTACATTAAGAATTATAATAAAAAATTGCCTGCAGAACTGCAAAAAATATATATATATATAATAAACCACGACCAATAACAGAACAGGAAGAACAGTTTAAGGTAAGGAAATCAAACGTTCAGAAACTTTAAAAGTATCGTTAATGCACTTTCCCCCGGAAATATAGTTTTACGTTATAAGTATGTGATCTTACTACTCTTAGCCCGGTTGTAGTAACAATTGTTTTAATCATATATTATATATAAATATGTTGAAGGCGAGTAACTATTAAGAACACTTACTGGTGTCCCGAAATATTATTGTCTCCTTTTGTTATTTATCCGCATGTTTGTTGTTTAAATCTTAAACAAAATGTTTGTATATACAGACTTTCCACGGCCAAGTGGGACATAGGGAAAATACATACATCGGTTGTCGGTGAATATTGTCTCCCTAATACTACTGCAGCCAAATTTAAATGCCACATATTATAACTGGGCTAACGATGGGCTGTTAACATGTGACAGGACTGCAAGCGGCCATGGCGGACGCTCAATTCAAACCAGGATCAAAGAGCATCAACGCTACGTTAAGACGCGGTCTTCAGCGCATTCAGCCTTAGCTGAACATTTCCTCGACACGGGTCACAAAATTTGTTTTGATCAGACTTCTGTCGTAAGGAAGTCGCAACACTATTTTCCTCGAAAGATAAGGGAAGTGATCGAGATTAAAAAACATCCTCAGAATCTCAATCGCGACGATGGTTACCAACTCTCTAGCATTTGGAAACCGGTCCTTTCCGCTTCAACGACCAGGGTTCACTGATCCACATCGCTGCAGTTGTATATATACCCCTGCAAATCGGTCTTTCTTTGTCAGAAGGTTTTCGCCTCTAGCGTGGTTGACACGTCGAGTTACCGTGACCTTCTGACGCCCCTTACCTACCAGAAGGTTTTCGCCTCTAGCGTGGTTTACACGTCGAGTTACCGTGACCTTCAGGCTTCTTTGCTCCTGAAGAAGCCGCTTACATTAGTGGCGAAACGTCGAGTATTTTGTATATCTTGTGCATTTTATTTTTATTTTGTACTGTATATATTTTACTACCATGACACGGTCAACACCCGGAAACCCTCATTATATGGCGTAGAAGTTAACACAACGACTTAATAACGCAATGCACGAATTGTTGAGGGTTTGTTTTTTTTTTAATTTTTAATTGAAAAGTGAAACACATAATAGCACTCGATCATTTTTGTTATTGTAAAAATCTTTGTTGTTGAAGATAAAAAAACAAAAAAAACCATATTTGATCTGTAGGGATTCGAATCCTAAAAACAATCCGTGCATTGCGTTATTAAGCCGTTGTATAAACCCTTGCGCCACGGCCGCTTGCAGTCCTGTCATATGTTAACAGCCTTATTAGAAATTCACGTGCAATAGATTTAAAAATAATAATTTTCTGGCTTTATTAAAATGCCTTTCTTTGTGGTGGAAATGTGCATCGTTGGCCCAGTTATAATATGTGGCATTTAAATTTGGATGAAGTAGTATTAGGGAGATAATATTTACCAAAAACCGATTGTATGTATTCCCCCTATGTCCCGCTCGGCCGTGGAAACCCTGTATAAGTTTGAAGTATAAGTGATATTTTTCATATTTAATGTTAAATCAACACTGGAAAGGAAATTCCAATGGCAAAATATTGGGAACGGACACTTTAAAAGTCTTACATCACTAGAACGTATTGTAGTTAATTCAGAATGTTATATTAATTACGAATGTAGAACAAATCGCTTTTCACAAAATCAGGAATAATACATTTCCAATGAAATGTACCTAATAATAAAAAACGACGTTGTCAGACTTTTTAGTACCTACTAAACAAAAATAACTTTGTAGGTTAGCGTAGCATACTGAAGCAAGTAATTGTAAACAAATACCTATTTTAAACTTTATTACATTTTTAAGGACGAGCTATCACTTAAAACACTGTTCATTAAATTTACGTTTGTTTGAATAAAATCGTACATAAATTGTGAATTACATGGCGCCTATTGCATATTTAGTTGGGAATGTAATCAGCAATAAGTAATACCATATGTTACATGTATGCAGAATAAGCTTGTACACATTCAGAGCAATGATCTAATGGAGGTCAGTATTCCTGCTTTGAAGTGTATGGCACTCCTTACAATTAGTTAATAGCCTGTTATATATTTATGACGTCTCACATTATGCATTAGGGTTAGTTAGTACGGGGTAGAAATCCTTAACTGCAGCGTGATTATCACAAATTCAACAAGGTTCTTATGTTTACAATTGTCATTGTATCATATTAGATGTATAGTGGAGAACTAATGAGAATTAAAACTATTATAAAATTATATTATATTATATGATATTATATTATATTATATTATATTATATTTATATTATATTATAAGTACTATAATATTATATATCTGAAACGGGCCGGATCATTTTGAATAGAAATTTATCTTATGTTATACATAAAGTACACAAAGATCATAAAAATACATATATGTATACTAGTTGAATAGAAATAGTAGAAGAAATGTGACAATAATGATAATTAAAATATATATGTAAAAACACTCTAAAATGATACAAGTGCATATATTGTTTCATTTAACATTGAAGTCAGTGTCAAATAAACCGATATCAAGTAATTAAAATTAGTGTTCGTTTCCCACTAAATTCTCACAGAAAAATGTCGAAGTACCTATATAGGCCTCTAATAGATATCATTTTAAAGATTTATTTTTCTGATTCAACGTAATTCTTAAGAACAGAACATTAGTTTGGTATAGAATCCGATTTACACCGATAATTCCTGATTAAAAAAAAAACAGCTTTTGGGGATCATGTATCAACATCTACGTTTATAACCTACAACAAACGTTTAATGAAATTTAGTTTAAGCCTTTAAGTGTTTGAATTGGGGCTAATAAAGTAAAATACACACTTACTTTAAGAAGGCAGAACGATTCCTGTAGATAGACAATTTGTCATTAACATTAATCTTCTAAATATCCATGTGAATGCAAGAACTACAGTGGTAACTCCCACAAGCTATACAGATTAGAAGCCACTGTAGTTGCACTCACCAGAGATAAGAAAAAATCTTAATTTCCTTTTCGACACCTTAATTCTCCAACAGGTGCACAATACTTAAACAATTTGGACACAATTTGCATTGCTGTTCCAGCTTATCTAGATTCTATGATCATAGACTTGTTCGAGGGAATAAAAAGACAAATAATTTAGCTAGGAAGGCAGTAGTCTTAGACACCTAAGTCACAAATTATCCATTTCGTTTGTTTATTAATTCTAGAATTGTGTTTATTCGTTTCATTTTGCTAATTTGGAAACCTGGCGGCTAGTTTCTGAATTTATAATGACTAAGCTTCCAAAGATCGTAACATATATTCAAAAATCACTTTCTGCGAAGGCAAATTTGACATATTAACAAATGGCTGTAGATTTGACTACAATACACAAAAACTGTAGGTTCCATCAGTGGAACTAGTCAAATAATTATCTACAAAGACTTTGCGGATTTCTTGTAAAAATAGCAAAATGTTTTTTATTGAAAAGAGTCAAATTAATAATATCCTGGTGGGACGAACAGCATTACGATTACATCGTCACAGAGAAGTGAAATAAGTCACACTTTTTATTAATGTTTTTGCACAAAAGAGTTAGTTAACTCAAAGCTGCTGGGTCTAATAAATGTTCGACAAATTTGTTACAGTTGATTAAAGTAAAGATAAAATCCAGTTTCTTATAAATTTCTGTCAAGATATCCACATAAACCGTCAAGCTATTTCACTTACGTTGCTATAATTGATCATATCAGATCACATTTGTTTCGAGTGTAACGATGTCGTTATCCGCCTGGGCGCAGAAAAGCGTTGTAATGAGGTTCATTTACGATATAAGCTGATCTTATGATATAGAGTGCAGGATGTCGAAGCAATTTGTTATTCTTTTTTTGAACTAATAAATGGCTAATAATAGGGCCGAGAAGAAATCATCAAGTGCAACTCTTTCCTTGTACTTTACTCATATAAGCCTGGCAATACTAGTTCTACCGGAAATCAAGAAGGCGTTTTTGGAAGAAGAAGACCTTATTAGAAGGTAGATTTAATCTATCACTCCGACAAGGCATAAGAGAATACATAAATTTGCATTCAGCAAGTATCTCATAAAATTGCTCCCGCTCATACGCTCATAGTAGTTTCAAGTCATTATTCGGTAATTGAAACCCTAAGATCTTGCAAAAATAAGCTTCTTAATTAGCTGATTAGCTGTAATACAAATGATTATCATTTTTGTAAGCGTATTGAATAGTCGTACACATAGTTTCTCTGATAAGAAATTGAAAAAAATTAAATTTTTGTCGATTCCTGTGCCACCTATGATGAATCGCAAAACCTTTTTCGGCAAGTGTATTTCATATGCAGAATAATTATGTAAATATTAATTGTATTTGATTTAGTTTAATATTAATTTTGGAGATACTTGAAAGTTTTCGAATAAAAAATTACTAAGTATATACGACTCAAATAATATAGCGTAAATATATATCTACATTTACCCAGCTGTCCCAGCAATAAAAAGACAGAGTAGCAGCAATCGCAAGCTAAAATGCTAGCAAAAGTAAATCCAAAATATAAAGTCTCTATTCGTACGCAAACTACAGAAAAAATAATAAAATATTCAATTGGCCTTACGCCGCGCCGGGCCTAGACGAGCGCGGTACAAAGCGAACGAAGACTGCATACAGGCATGTATCACCATTTTACTTCTATGAAAATAAAAATGCACGTCTCTATACGAAGTTACTAAAAAGTAACTACTAACAATACTCCATAATAAAGATCAAATCATTAATTAATTTTTTCCAGCAGCTATTAAAATTAAAATTAATTACGAGAGAATTTGTTTAGTTTTTAATAATGCTAGATAAAAAATAAGTAAATAGTAAAATAAGTAATTTACTGTAAAAAGGCCACAATTATTAGAATCAGCTATTGTAAACTCCAAACTTAAGCTCAATGACTCCTATTGTTTGGAAAAACAGCACCACTTTCACTGCCACCGAAAAAGTTAGTCGGCTGTGTAGAAAGCAATCGATCATCTAGGTGCGTTATTGATATTAGTTGAACTACTACAGGTGACGAAGCGCCTTATCAATAGTTTGCCTGTTGGTTTATGAATACGCACTTACTAATGTTCATACGATTATAAATTGTTTGCATGCATTCTTTAGTGTCTCGACGAATATAAACATACATTCAGTCAGGTCCGTAATATATAAAAATTTCGTACGAAAATTAATAAATATATAAATTTTTCATTTCTTCGTTATTGTGGTATATTTAGGTATGATCCTGTTCGGACATTACATATTTACTACTCCGTCTTTTTATTACTGGGACACCCTGTATAGACTTAAATAAGTTAAAGTAAAAGTATTGCGATGTATTTTATTTTAAATGATACTGTTGTAATTACACCTTATCTGGCTATATAGTATGTAGCATTATTTGCCTATTAAACACATATAAACTGTTCTGGATACATAAAATTTAAGGAATTAGTTCTCAAAATGAAAGCGATAAAACGGAACGACTGTCAGTAGAGCCAAGTAACATTTGGTATTTCAGGAAAACCACGTTGATAGATAACAGACACTTAAATTGTAATTAATTGTTCTTGTCTAATTTGATTGGACTCTCCAAATACACTAAACCAAAACATTTTACTACACAAAACTAAACTAGAATAAAATTGTAGCGGCTGTGACCACCAATTGAAATAACGATAGTGTTTGTTTAATGTAGGTACTTTCAATTGCAAAATTTATTTATTTTTACCAGATAATATACAGAAGTAACGAATTTATTTCACTGCCAGGAACGTGGATTGAGTTCATAAATTTAGCGAAAGAGTAAAGGGAACACGTTCAACTTTCAACGAGTTTATAAATGTTAAATTATGCAGTACATACTTACATATTACTGTATTCGGTTAAGTAAACATTGAAATATCATTATTTGTCTAAGAATGGCAAATGTAGATTTCTTACAACATTGATATGCAAGTTTATTTGTTAGATTACGATTATCAATAGCCAAATACAACACTGTTTCCACCAAACGAAAAACTATTTCAGATATCAGTATTGAATGTTTCTAAGATCCACATGTAAATAATTTTAGATTGATACAGTTAAAGTTATTGCTCTACGAGACACTACATTACCTAATAGTATCATAGTGAACTATTTTTCTAATAGAGACGCCAGCAATTCTTTTTTCTGGTACCCAATGTTTATCTTAATTCATTTGAGAAAAGTAGTCTATATACGTATTTCACGGAAAGAGTTACCACCACTACCACTTGTGGGATATAGGTATATTTTAATCACGCGGTAAACATTAACATCTGCCTTTTCTGACGAGTAGGTTCTGATCTAATAACTACTTATTACTTTACAATATTAAATTTTGATAAAGATTCAATAAAGTACGATATTGAAATGATTATATTATTATGACAGAATCGAATGAATGAGAAACTGTGTACAAACACTTACGCTATTTCTACTATCAATATCGGTTTCGTACTTCCGTGAATGATTTGCGTGACGTCGCACAGAGGTTCTATTAAACTCGCGCGGGCTATTTTTAAATTCATCCCCCAACACTAGAAATGAGTGCACTACACACAAATTATTAAACCGTTTAGGTGTTTAGGCACGGTTGAACTGTGTTCTTGTGTTTCACTCAAAATCGACAAGCCTCTATATTTAAAGCATATACTCCGTTTCGAATGTCGTGGTCGGCCGAATAATCTCAGTGCACGATCTTTATAATTGAGGACCGCGATTCGGTTAACGCGATGCCGTGCTTCGCTGCTTATTTACTGACAGCTATGTTTGTGTCACTGGTTCATAGTCAATCTTCGTCACAACGATGCAGATTCTATTACACTGAAAATGACGACGGTGACGGTGTAGACGGTAACATTACAAAGACTCAAGATATACACTTGAAATATTACATGGAATATGAAAAACTTTTAGACGGTTGCGTTTGTGATTTCAGTCAGTGTTTGATAAAATGTTGCCCTTTGGGAGAAATTATTCAAGGAGAACTTTGTACAAAAGTTAAAGCTCCATTAAAGTATCATTTTAATGTATACAATAGGATGGAGAAAATTGGAAGAAGTAAATTTAGTTTGATCTATGTCAATCATTCAGATTGTTTCTCTATTGGACATTCTCATACATATCTTCAAGAGGATGCATCATTATACTTGGAAGCAGAGGCAACATATTTATCGAGAACTAAGTTTTGTTGGGATGTTGATGAATTTAGGAAACCAGTACAATGGGAGTGTGGATTTAATCATACTGAAGTAGATGTACAAGGTAATATGGCACGAAGTAGTGATATTGTTTATGACTTGACATTAACTGTTGTCCGTTTTCTTTTATCTGTTCTCTTTGGTTATATATTAGTTGTCTGCAGAAATGCATTTTTTTTTATTTTGAAGGGAATATAATTTATATTTAAATTATATAGTATTCAGTAAACAGGTGTCGCTGCTAGTATGGACAAAAATCTGAGAAATTTTCAGCATAAAAATGATTTTTTTTCATGATTTGGCGAATTATCTGCCATATTTTGTATTCTACTTTAGTTATTACATCCTTTCTTGTCAGAGGTAGAACGCTTACTTAGTTTATTAAACTTGGTAAAATCGTTAGTTATCGTTGATTCCATATTAGGTATTTAAGTATAAAGAAGTTGTCATGAATTACAGAACAATTGAATGTTGTACGACGAGAATACGATCAGTTTAATAGACAAAAAAAATCGCACAGGAAACATGTATTACTTGATTTTAACAATTTTTAACTTTTCTGCATTCCATTATATGGTAGTTATAATTTCCAAATTTACTGATGACTCTTGTGGACACCTTGTTGACTTAATTTTATTTCCAATAGACTTCATAAAGATTCCAGAGAGGATGTTTTAAGTTAGTATTTCATTTTGGACACATTTCAACTTTACTTTAAACTGGAAAGAGTGAAAAAAACTACTGCATAACTGGATTAATTTATATGAACGTCTTTCATTCCTTCTTTCTTCCTACAAGAAGAAGAATATCGGTCTTGGGCTGCCATCTGATCTGGTGTTATGTTTGTATGTTCTTATGTGTCTAACAAATATAATTATTCATGCAACCTGAAAACCAAAATCAATAAACTTTCCATCTTTTTGATAATTATTGCTAGGAAGAATAAATAAACGTACCATTTAACACACCTGGTGTAAAAGTTAAATTATGCGATATTATCAAAATTGTATGCGTCACTATAAGTTGAATTAATTAAAAGTTAAACTTCAATAATCGCCTCAGAAGTAGTACTTTTAAGTTAAGCAATTAATAAGTAATTAAAATTAAGGTACATATTTTTATCATAACATCCATCAACCAGATATAATCTATTAAATTAACTGTCACAACTAAGGTGGCTTCTATATAGGTCAGAGTACTCAAGGATTAACTAACCACATCTAGGCCGTAAAAGTAATCTCAGATTACGCACGTCTATGCTACTGCTTGCTCCGTTTATACCGAAGAGAAGTGTTCTACTTACCTGTACTTATTACTGTTTTTATGGTATTGAAATTGTAGAAGTTGAACATAACAATATGTTTTAGGCTAATTCCGTTAGTTTTAAAAAATATGATACTTAGAAACATCCCCAGGCACAAGTTAACAAGTTCCACAAAGGAAATTATTTTATCATTATAGTATGATTTTGTAAGTACTTAGATTAAAATGCCAAGAAGAATTCTTAACACTTTAGGTTTTGTTCTAAATAAAATTAATATTGTAATTGCTACCAGTAACTACAGTTAAAAGCAGTACATTTTGCGTTAACTCAATAACAACACAAATGTGACATTGTTTACCTGGCTGCTTTAATTACATTCATAAATAAACCCCTAGAGATGTCTTATTAATTTCTATATTTATATAGTTAATTCATATGCGTATGTCGAAAAACACGTATGACGTGACGAAAATCATTATTTATGAAAAAGTAGTTTATTGGCAGACTCAGTATATTTTACCTATGAGCTGAATGCGCTCTTATAATAAGGGCGACCAAGCATCTCTGTGTAATATAATTGGATTCGCAGAAATTATCGAAGTATGAAATATTATATAGGATACTTCAATCGAGAAAGCAATGCAATATACAGCGTGTCTACTGAATAGTCTATGACAATAAAAGAGGGTAAAGCTAATGGCATGGCAACCTAAATTCCAAAAAATGAATACTTTATCTCCACGCAGTAACGAGAAAATAATATTTTTCAATCTCTGTCCGGCCCTGTTGTTCGAGTGCATAACTGTATGGGCAACACAGGCAGAACGTTGAGTCATTCACAGGCATTCGTTGTGTTATGTATACACTGTGGCAAGTTATACGAATACAGAGTAGATGGACATAATTTTAATCTACGGAGAAACAGGATAAAATCTTTTACTACACCCGTATTACATGCAGAAAATCCAACGTATATCAGACAATGATTTTCCTTGACGGGTTGCCTGTTGTGAATGGTTTCGTCAAACAGAAACTCGTCTTCCAAATCTTCGATCCGTGATCCTATTTACCGATGAATACTGCACAAAACTGGTGTGCTAAAATTACCACAATATTTATCCCTGGGCCGATAAAAACCCACAATATATCCATCAGAGTTCATCCCAACATAGGACATTAATAAATGTATGGGTCGGAATACTGGGCGATCATTTATTTGGGCCACATGTACTTCCCGAAAAATTCAATGCGGTAGATCATTCAAATTTTCTACAAAATACGTTACCCGATTACTTGGATGACATACCACTACATTTACAACGGCAAATGTAGTTCATGCACGATGAGGCACCTTCACATGGTGCCCGACTCGTGCGGGAACATTTAAACCAGGCATTTGAAAGTACATTTAGAGTACAATAAACATTTATTTACATATCATTTAACTTGATAAAAAATATCTGTTTATATCTATTAGAAAGTTTGCAGCGTCCCTGTTTTTCTTGTACACACGTGTCAGGCTAGAATTCAACAAAATTTATTTAACAAAATTTGATAATTGTTAAAGGAAAAATTATTTTAATATATGATCATAATTTTTTTGGATTTACCTTTCTTGTGATATTAGTTTTATACTGTTTCTGTTTTTTGACACTATTCATTTAACACCCTGCATATTATAGATATATATCGCTAAAATATCAATAAAAATCTCAGAACTAAGAAACTAAGCTCATTGTCAGAGTAAAATGTTATGGGACTAAGTCACGTAATGCGTCGGTTACATCATTGCAGAGCTGAAGATCAATTCTTGGTTTATGTTGCGATAGCGTCGCTAATTTCGTGGTCTCTGTAATTGACGCGAATACGGCTTACAGATGCGAAAGTAATGCAACCATCTTTGCAGTGTAACTAACCCACAGTGATGATGTCTTACGTTCTACGTAAATGTATGGCTACACTGGTTTAGCACTATTTCTATACAGAATTTCATTAGTCTATGTTCACTACTTATTATTTTTCTTAATCATTTCCGAGTATGTTATGAAAACGGGGTGACACAAACGTACTTACTAAACCAGAAGCCGAATTTACTGAGAGGCTGCAACTCAAACTTACTTTTAAACCTGCTATTCTTATGCATATTTTAGGATCGGTTATGTAGATAAGACTAATATTGAACATCACAGAATTCATGGTATTCGCTATTTGAAGAGTATGGGGATTTATCAATCGATGAAAGCCGGTAGAAGTTTTTGTGGTCCATCAACAATAAAACATGTGCACATTTAGTCTTCCATCAATATGATTATCTACTGTCACGTTGGCAATATTTACTTGGAAAACCTTTTTACACAAACTCAAATGATGTACGAACTCATAAATATAGTAATGAGAGTCGCACTTCATTACTGGAAATACTTGACGCGTGGTTCAAGCGCAATGAAATTGTCCGCGGGAGCCGGATAACGTTGAAGTCTCCGACCGATTATATCCCAGACATGTTCGATCGGCTTCATATCCGGGGAACGAGCTGGTCATGGAAGTATTCTTATACGGCGGTGCACGACGTGCGGTTGAGTGTTGTCGTGCATGTGTAGCAGGCGTGGGCGCCGACGAACGCAGTAAAGCACAACAGGTCGCAACACTACATCTATGTATCGGCGACCCGTTGTGTATATGTAACAGCACCCCATACCATAATTCACTGCGGGCGGTGGATATGGGGTGGTTGAACGCAGTAAACGGTCACCAGGTCGCCGACAAACCAAGATTCGAGCGTCGCCCAATTGAAATCTTGCTCGTCGTAAAACAAAATGTGCCTCTACCCGGAAACCCACTGATACCTTGCGTTGACTCACTGGTCGTGTGTGCGACGGTGTCTGGGTGTGAGTGGAAGCCGCTGCAACACACTGCACGGCCGCTATTAACCCTTTACCAAACGCCCCCGTACAATTCGCGTAATGAGTGCGTTTTCCCTTCCTACTGACCAAACGGCTCCACGTTGTCTTGAGAGCGACGTACGCGATGTTAGAGTGATGAAGAGAATGGCGCTGTCCTCGCGTGCTGTGTTGCGCGGGGCCGTCTCCCTCGCGGCTGAAGACGCGTACATTCTACCTCAGTCCATTCTCGCCATGCCCGTTGCACAGCTGACAACGACCGCTAGAAGCACAAGACGATTTCACCTTGAGAGAGAGACCTTGATTACCTAACCACACGTCAGCAATTGATCTGGTACTGGAGAACCTGTCTCTTAGTGCCATTAGGCGAAGGCGGCGGTCCTGTATCTCATTAGTTCTTCTTCGGCCTCCGGTTCCTCTTTGGCGTCTTTCCTGACCCTCCCTAGTCCATGATTGATAACAGCGCATAATGCTGGATTGGTTCCGGTTAAGGCGGTTTGCAATTTCCCTGTATGAAAAACCACCTTCTCGCAAACCAACAATTCGACCTCTGTCGAATTCGCTTAATTGGCGATAATTTCTACGTTGCCGCACTCTAGGCATAATAAAACTCTTTAAACACGTTAAACAAAGGTATAATAAGACAAAACCGTTGAAATTAATTTGAAACAAACAATAAATACACCACACATTAATGTCAGCGAAACCTGAATGAAGTGTCAGATGTGCCATGACCACTTGATCTATCGCAACAAAATTTTAATCAATTATTGCCTTTGACTAGTTATACGTTTCTACCAAGTTTGGTCAAGAAATTCGCACCCCGTCTTGGTGTTGCAGTTTCCATGTCATGCAGTATATACACGGTATATACTACATATTTCTGGAGCTATTCATTAAATACCAAGAACCTTTCAATATAAATGAATTTATTCTGAAAAATAGTTGTAGCTGATCATATTATAGGTTTATACCGTAGTATAGGCAACTTATACATTATTGCACTATTATGATCTAAATTTAGCGATCCAATGAAAACCGTCCGTGACATTTCTTTCGGTTTCTGCCATCTCTAAGCAAAGTATGTTTACTATTATTTCAATTCGCTGATAGATGGCAATAGTAATACAGAAGTTACATAGTTGTGCGTAGGTACACATAAATAGGGGGCTGATGGTATATCAGACTTTTTGCTTTATAACAACAAAGATTACATTAAATTTGATCATATCGGAAAAAATAAATGTAAATGTAGACGACAGAACGTACTTAACAGTGTTAGAAATAACATGAATGTAACCATTGCAGAAAGAATGAGTGAAAAAAAATGTAATAAATTACTGTATCATATAGGGGAAAATTTATGTTAGTTTCATAGAATGTCTTTTTGTTAGATGTGACATCCATATTTTAATTTTTGTTGATTAAATTTTTAAAATACATAGGTAGGTATAATAAAAAGATTTATGTCAAAAATTCGTTCAATCCATCATTAATTCTCTATTTTCAATTTCTACGTATTAATGCAGAAAGTAGCTTTAATAATTTTTGATAAGTAAAGAAGTAAATATGCATAACTAAGACCAAAAAATGTAGGAACAGAGCGGAATTGGAAATTATAAATTATAAAATATATAACAAAATAAGATAGAATCACTTACTTTATTATAATAAAGTAAGTGATTAATATTTATCACTGATAATACCAATTTCATAAGACACTATACCTTTGTTGAGTTTTCTAATAAGCGAATATTACGAAACCAGTATTTTGTATTATCTATATCCATTTTTTTCCTATTTAGTATAAGTTAGCATTACTAGCTTTAATTATATTAACATTATATCTTTGTCGTTGTTAAACACTCCACCAATGGTTCAGAAACAAGTATATCTCAATATGGTCAAGATACAGCAAAAGAAAATCCCAATCAGAGTTGTCTCGGCTTTTTGTACGGCCGAGACATCAGGTCAATAGGTACCTGTACTGGCTGGCGACCCAGTGGCGAATAGTACCTCGCAGTCTTTTTTGTAGAAGGTTTCATGTTCTACAAAAAAAGGCATTACAATTTTTTATGGCTTGCGCCGTTAAGGGTGCGTCCGCAAAAGGGTAACATTTTCATAAAATTTTTACGCCTTTTGCAGACGCAGCCGCAACGGCGCAAGCTTTCAGAAAATTTGCAAAATCTTTTCTATAGAGTATGAAGGTTTCTACAAAAACGTCCCGGAGAGCAATATGCTATCTGTTATGATCTTCAAGTTATACCATTTACAAAGTGTGTGTCATAAGTAATTTTGCCTAGTCTAGCATCGCCCACTCATCCCAAATAAAATATGTTGATACCGGTATATAATATATTGCTTAATATATACGACAAATCTTTACCGCATTGTATGGTAAAAAGAAAAAACCGATACAGAAGTTATCGGGCAATAGCTTTATTAAAAGTAAAACTATGGGTTCATTACGCAATATTTGTACACAGTTTACTATTACCATAGGAGTCACCATGGTAGTCTACTCTTACAAAAACCGTTACTTTGTACTACTTTACTGTTCATTTTATAGGTCACTTCCCTTAAGTTTAATCTATTCATTGTAATACTTAAACAATTAGGTATCTCCCAAATTTCTTATTACTAGAGTGACTGATGCAGTATCTACGGTAAAAGCTTACGTCGCTAATTTTGTTAGTAAATAGTTAAACGAGATGAATATTGAAACATACGCTTTTCAACAGCCGCTTTGCAGGGGTTGGTAGGCAGTTCACTAGACCATCTTTTGGGTATTGCCAATGAAATACTCGACAATCTCAAGTTTTCAACAATATTGGTCAAAATTTAGTTGAAACATAAAATTACATAAATTAATAAAAAATACGTTTGATTTCCAGAATACAGTGTACTTAAAACTATTGTTACGTTGTTAATAAATGGACTGTATTTTTTATGATATGTGTATTCAAAATCTTTTTTTGACATGACAATGCTCTATCATTTTTTTAATGTCTATTTACGCACTTGATTTATAAACCATACCGCCCGCCTTGAAGCAACTGCTTCAACACTTTTACTGAGTAACAAAGCACAATAAATATAAATAGTATAAACACAATAATCGACTAAAAGAAATAACAATAACGTCATTGAAAAACTAATCTTCTAAAGGAAGTATAGACAACTTCTTCACTGCTCGTTTAAATACACCTTTACTGGTACGCACTGTCACGACTCGAACGACTTTATCGAATCCTGGATGGAGATTTTCGAGTTGTTGAAGGTACTCATGATTCCATCTTCTCCAAAATTGTTGACGAAGTCGTTGAAGATGATTCCATCTCGATTTTAATGTTTTTGTTGATGTAGACAAATCAAGTTCAGTGGGCTCGGTTAATGTACTGCCGATGAGGAAATGTGCAGGTGTAAGCACATTCAAATCTTTGGGATCTGAAGAATATGGCGTCAATGGTCTTGAGTTAAGGCATGATTCTATACCAATTAATAAAGTATTGAGTTCTTCGTATGTCAGTACTGTTTTCTGCATAGTTCGGTACAAATGACGTTTCATAGATTTTATTAGTGATTCCCAAAGTCCTCCAAAATGCGGTGATTTGGGAGGAATGAAATGCCAATTGATACGTTCCTTACTTAGATATGATGAAATGCTTGTTTCATTTGATTTAAGAAAGTTAAAAATTTCCTTCAATTTGGTATTGGCACCAACAAATGTCGTTCCATTGTCAGAGTATATGTTTTTACACAGACCCCTTCTTCCAATAAAGCGTTTTAAAGCTGCAATGAAACAGTCGGTGGTTAAATCACTTACTATTTCTATGTGCACTGACTTTACAGCAAAACAGACAAAAATTGCTATGTAAACTTTAGTGATTGCTATTTTTCCTCTTCTTCGGGATTCTCTGAGTGAAATTGGTCCAGCATAATCAATTCCACAATTCATAAATGGTCTCTCGTAAGCATTCACTCTGTGAATCGGTAAATTTCCCATTATTTGAGTTGAAACTGTGGGATTAACCTTGAAACATTTAATGCACTTATGAATGATTTTCTTTACTAATCTTCGACCTGACAATATCCAATATTTACGTCGTAAAGTAGCTAATACTTGTTCATGCCCACAGTGGAATAGTCGTTCGTGTTCATTTCTTACAATGATTTCTGTCAAGTGGTGATCATATGGTAAAATTAACGGAAACTTTTGCTCATATTTTAATACTGACCTTTCCAGTCTTCCACCTACTCTTAGTAAACCTCGTTCATCTAAAAACGGGTTTAACGTTCTCAACTTACTTTTTCTGTTAACCATCTGTTTTTTCTCCAGTTGTTGAATTTCGTTAGAAAATGTTTCTCGTTGAACTAATCCTATGATTGTTTCTTCTGCTTTAGTCAATTCTTCCGAAGTTATATGACGAGTGTGCTTCTTGTGAGGAAATTTCAGGTTATGATAAAAACGTTTGCAATACGCAATAACTCTTTGCAATCGGTTAAAATTTCCATACTTCGTTAGAATGTTGAGCGGTTGTGTGATTGTTGTCGAAAAACATACTTCAGACTTCAACTCTGAATTTACTACATCTTCAATTACGTTAGCTTTGGGTTGTGTTGGCCATGCGTCAGTTAAGGATGACAACCAAGAAGGTCCTTTCCACCATAACTCGTTTTTTGACAAATCGAGTGGATTTACACCTCGAGACACTAGATCAGCTGGGTTTTGGCTTGAATTGATGTGATTCCATTTACATCCTACTGTCAATTCTTGTATCTCGGCAACTCTTACAGATACAAATGTTTTGAACGAACGAGAACTTTTCT
>SMLS01069129.1:0-52463 GCA_004785975.1 Popillia japonica
ATGTTGCTGTCCTATATATAGCAATAAATTATACTAAAATGCAGTATGTTTATACTTATAAATACTATAAATTTTTCTCCGTGTTCCTTTTTTGACACTAAAAATTCAGATTATCATAGTGACCTGAATCGTGAAAATGTTGTGCTTTGATTTCAAAACCAACTACTGTGCAATTTAGAAAATCTTTCTATGATTATAATGGACAACGCAAGTTATTAGTAGAGTACTTCAACATTATCTGCAACAAAACTGGAAATAACAAATTGGTTAACAGCAAATAACATGATGCAACGTCATTAAAACTACAGCTGCTAGATTTAGTCGAGCAGTTAGCACAAATAATACGTCTATTTTCTAATATCTATTGACTATTATTATTTACAGTTTTGAACCACCACCTCTTCATGAGTTAGCTGAGAAATATGGCCACGCAGTACTCGGTCTACCTCCATATCATTGTATTTTTAATCGATTTGAATTGATATTACGATAGCAGTATTAACAAATAGGACAGAACCGAACAAGGCTGTGTAAAATTATAGAAGGAAGCTCTAAGTGAAATGACCCCACCATGTTGCTCTAACTGCATCAATTACACGGAAACAGAAATCCAGAAATGGAGGTATAGAGAAATGGGTTTAACGTACGGATGCTGTTGATATCTCTTGATTTACCATATTCAGAACTAAATAATTCTATAATTTGAACAACAAATCTTGTTTATCTAATCTTAGATTGCCGTTATTCCGTGAGTATGAAAGATTAATATGTATGAAGATCCTAATAAAATTTGTTGTAATGTAGGCGGCTCACTGAATACTGTCGAACTCGATGCCCCACCTAACCTCTCCCTCCTCCCCAGAGTAGGAGAGGAGACAATTTGGAAATCTTAAATCGACGTGTAAACCACGCTAGAAGCGAAAATCTGCTAGTAGGTGAGGGGCGTCTGAAGGTCAGGGTAATTCGACGTGTCAACCATGCTAGAGGCAAAAACTTTCTGACTCTAGCGTGGTTGAGACGCTCGCGCGCGAACCAGGAATTTCTCAGTCCACTATCTGTCAAATATTGAAGCGTCGGAAATATCATCTATGTAGCGCTTTCATGCATCAAGAAGTTCATGGCGATGATTTTCAAAATTGAGTGAGATTTTCTCAATGGGTGCTTCAACGGATACAAGATAATCCCATTTTTTTGTCCGAGCATTATTTTCTGACGAGGCGACATTCACAAATCACGGTTACTGTACCATCAGTACAACATCCATTACTGGAGTAGTGGAAATCCCCATTGGTTGCGCTAAGTTGAACATCAACATCCTTGGAACGTAAATGTTTGGTGTGGCATAATTGGTAATAAGCTGATTGGTCCATATTTATCAAAAATGTTCGTAATCATAGAAACTCACATTACTACAAATTATCGAATGTTGTAACTAAAAAACAAAATATTGAATTGTACGTAAAGCGATTTTTTACTTTTAGAACTTGACCGTCAGTTTATTATAATTTATTTCTTCAACAACGGCCACATATCACAAAATCACCTTTACCGAATTTCGGTTATCCAAAAGTTCACTGATACCCTCATTGTCGCAGTTCATGTGTTTTACTAGTGTTGTTTTTAATGTACATATTTCAAATAAACTGGTGACAAAATGTGTAATGTTCGATTATAACGAGATTTCCTACATGCATGGTTATAAAAATTTTCTACTTATGTTGCTGATATTTATTTCCACTTCTAGGTCAATTATAACACTTAATTCGATTGAAAATCAATTTATTCCAGAACCTTTACAAATTAGATTTTCGTTACACAACTTCTTCAGTGGAATAATAATAATAATAATAATCTTATGTTGATAAAAGTTACATTTAGTTCTGTCATCGGAAGAAAGCATCCACACAGTTTAAACTCTAAATTGTGTTCAAGTTTAACGGTTTATGTATCCTTTATATTCTACACGTAGGTCTAGTATGAATTATACTATTTTTCGTGCAAATAAGATTAGAAGACGCAAATAAGATTAGAAAAAAGATTATCTGTATAATTCGGCAGATAGTATACCTGCATATGTATGTATGTATATCCATTTCCCGGGTGTTGCCGATTTAGATAATTCTCTATTTAAATTATCACAGCGTTTTTACATAAAATCAAATTGGTTGTAATTGGATACACAAATGTATATCAAACCGTTCAACTGATAGGCTAAAGAAAATTTAGCAGTCGTCCGCAAATGTAGGACCTTTTTCAACAAGAAAAGAAAATGTTTTATAGATTATAGGAATCCGACGTTACTAAACATCTCCGACGTAAAACATGTATTAAAAGAGCTCAAAACGTATTTTGTATATGTATTAGGAATCTACTCCTTTATTAAAGAAACACTGTAGGAAATCATCGTAAGATAGACGGTGATCCTGTTGAACAATCATGGAATCTATTGGGTATGTGTATTGTCTCGCAAAGTCTTGCATCTCCTTCAATTGTAAAAATGTCAATTCTTTTTAGTGAAGAGTGGAAAAACATACAACTATTTGCTATTTTAGTTCATTCCAATAACTGAAGAAAAAATAATATGCCTTATTAATTTAAATCAGGTACAAATGTATAACAAATTGTGGACTACAAGAGGACGAGGCAACGATGGATATTTTGTTTGTGACTAGGTCATTCAACTTTTATATATAATTCAAAGAACGTGGAATTACTTATGCTAAGATAAAAAAGAGAGTACCGATAAATATCCGACAAATATCAAATAATCAAAAGAAAGACTAAGATCAACAACGAGATAGGTGTTTACACAGTGTTTACAACAAGTTTTATGAAGGCTTTATCTTTTTCACATTAAATGAACACGTAATTTGTTTAATATTTTGGTTCCATTTCGAAACGGTTTCCTTGCTTATCTAAAAATTTTAGTGTGGCCATAAAAACAATTTACTGGAACTGACATGTAGCGACATGATATCGATAGTCTGCCGCATTAGAAATTAATATATTATGTAACTATACAGGATGTTCTACAAACAAATAGGGGAACGCCCTATATTCTGTTGTCGGCTTAGAGAGCTTCTACTGGTTTCTTTAGAAAAGCTAGAACTAATTTTAGTAACAAAATATGTAACAGCGTATAACCATTTCACAAAGGTTTGGATTTAGTTTAAAATTATTAATTAAAATACACCCTGTAATATGTAGAAGTTGGTAGGGGGTCGCGAGCCAGAAGCTAATCTAACCTAACTGATAAAAATGTTATTCGGTGGCATCGGGCAAGCAGGAAAAACTAGATAATGTTAAAATGATATGTTGGTAAAGTATCACTTAATTTGTTTAATACGTTTGGGCTAATTTATGAAACATGCAAACTTGAAGCTGCAATGAGTGTCGTTGACGCACAACTAAGATCAAAAAGTATCATAGTATATCAAAGATGTCTATGTTTTCAAAGAGTGCAAAAAGTGAATCAGCTATTTTATGCGTGCTTAGTTGATGTAGAAATTGAGTTAAACGTATGAATTCTAAACACAAACTGAATCGTTAATACGTGATAGGATAGTAGCAGGAATTACAAATCACACAGTACAAGAAAAGCTGTTAAGAGTTGATGAAACAGACTTAGATAAACTGCTAATTAACTTTTCAAACAAAAGAGTAGTGAAAAAATATCAGTGCAAGGAATATGGAAATCTTTAGAATTTGTTAGCATCTTTAAAGCAGTGGCGGCTTGTCCATAGGGTCATTTGGTCAATGACCTCCCAAAAATTTTGACAATATATAAAGAAATATTAATTATTACGTGTTTTATTAAAATAGGTAATTTCCTCGCAAATATACTTAACTTAAAAACTTAAAATTTATCGGCCGTTCCTCGTATTCCAACCTCCTGAACATTGGGCTGGCGGTGCGAATTGACCTCGTCGTATTAAAGCTACGCGGAAATATCCGAAGAACTTGCAGCGCCCGAACCGACCCGAACGTACGAACCATATAATCAGGTTTGGGTCATAAGCCCACTATTTGAAATCGAATTTAGGTTAATTTCCGATGAAATGTTAGATGGCAGCACAAGTGCGTAGTTGGAAAAGTAGTTTTCGGATTTACCTGTAGTTCCTGTGTTTATAATTTATAACGGTGAACATGTGTTTTAACCTTGTTTTAACAACCTTCTTTTAGCAAAGTTTGTCGAAAGTGCGAGTGTGTTTATAGCGATTTGTTTGTGATCTTTATTGAATCTACCAGATTTTCATTAGACTTTTTTTTCGTTTGAGTTTAGGTATATTACTTTTCTTTTAATTCGATTTTAGTTTAGTGTACATTTAGAAAGAAAATAATAAGCAAAGTAATATCTGCATTTTTTTTCGTCAGTGAATTTGTTCTTATCTCAATGTAATACGTTATTGTAATAAAATAAGAGCATATATATTGTTTGGTAATTATTGTCAACCTTTATGGATACTTTCGCGCATAAAGACATTTAACGTCGATTATTTACTTTAAAAACAAATATATGCGATTTTAGCGAATGTGTTATTCAACACTTTTCCACTGCTAAAGAACGAAGAATGGACCTCCAGTTTAAGACTATTTAAAGCGGAATTTAAAGGTAAAATATTTATATTTTTTAAGTATGCCTATTTTTTAAATTTATTTTTGACCTCCCAGTATAATTGACCACGAGCCGCCGCTTTAAAGAATATAATTACGAATGCCATTGAGAAGGGTATGGGGACCGGGTCAAAATAAAGTACTTAGTACTTTACCGACATTAAAGTACTTTTATGGGAAAGATCCCATAGTCATTCAATGTGATGTCTAAACAAACAAGCTGCAGCACAGCTGGAACTTAGTCTAACTAAAAATGAGCTCGAAGTAGCTAAAAATCAAATTGACAAAGCATGTAGAAAAATTGTGTCGTGATAAATGGAACTTTGACATATAAGCATCCGATATTTCCATATCCCATCGACTTAAGGGTAAAGAAGGTCGAAATCGCCCTATTATCGTTCGTTTTACCAATCGTAACGCCAAAGATAAAATATTTAAAAATAAATACCGTTTTAAAGGATCTTCAATTGTTGCTGGAGAAGATCCATCCAATGCACTCTTACTAAAGGAGACTATTAACATCTATGATTTAAAATCAGTATAGACAACAAATCTTCATTAGATTTCGGAACAAAATTACCGAAATTAAGAAAATGGAAGATCTTCGTAATGAGCGGGGGAGAGAGGCAACATAGGCTGCATTGAATACTGTTTGCTTTAGGGATTCGCGTACCACATTTATTTTCTGTATTTTCTTTTCCTTTTTTTTCATTTTTTGAATTTGTTCTTGTCGATTTGTTTATACTTATACAGGGTGTAACAGGACAAGCTTACGTTAGCAGTATCTCAGCAACTAAGCAAGTTCCATATTTGTAAATTTGCAGAGTTATTTTGGGTATGGGGGCAAACTTTTAGAAAATATTAATACATATTTTCTATTTCCGGTTTCGCCGGAAGCACAATCAACTTCATTTTTTTAAATGAATTACTCAATTTTTTTTCAAACAATTGAATTCAGCAACAAATTTGGCGTATAGATCATTTATTTCGACTGGTGTAAACATTACCATGCATTTGGTTTAATAATTCCGACAAAGAGACTTTGTAATGTTACGCGTGTTTATCCGGTATGGTTTACGTCTGAAATCATAACTAACATTAAAACGAAAGATTATTATAGAAGAAAATGGATGCTGTCGAAGAAAGATATATACTGGACTGAATTTAGGAGATTACGTACAATTACTAAACGACAAATTTCTGCAGCGCACAGTAACTACTTAGAACTGGCACAAATTTGCATCAAGTCAGATGTATCCCATTTGTGGAGTTATATTAATCATAAGCATGGTAGAACACGCATACCGGGTACTTTATATGGTGATGGTGGTATATTGGATGATCCACAGAGTATTGTAGATTCCTTTGCTAAATTGTTTTCGAGTACGCTTGCAACATGTAACACTGCATCAAAATCACCTTCTTTTAGTTACTTACCTAATATTCAGCCTAGTCTTGTTACTGAAAAGTATCTCTTGGATATTATGGCGCAGTTCCCCAATAAATTCACTTCTGGAGATGATTACCATCCTTCATTGTTAAAAACTGCAGAGCGTCACTCGCCAAACCGTTAACAATATTAATCAATTTATGTTTAACATTAAATATATTTCCAGACCGATGGAAGAGATCGAAAATAGTCCCAGTATTTAAAAAAGATGGTGTTACTCAAATAAAAAATTACAGACCTATTTCTATTTTATCAAACTTTGCCAAGATTTTTGAACAGGTGTTGTACGATTGTATATATAACAGTGTCAGAATTTACCTATCTCCTATTCAGCATGGGTTTATATCAGGAAGATCGACCATTACTAATTTGGTAACAATGATCCAATATCTCAGTGAGCATCTAGATAACCGAGGCCAGGTTGATGTTATTTACACTGATCTATCACGTGCCTTTGATACAATCAGTCATTCTATTTTACTAGCAAAACTTAATACTTTCGGTTTCTCCACGTCCTTTATCTTATTAATGAAATCATACTTCGAAAATAGAACTGCGCATGTTTCCTACAACGGGTATAAATCTTTTCAGTATGTTGTTACCTCAGGTGTGCCACAGGGCTCAAATTTGGGACCGCTGCTGTTTCTTTTATACATAGATGATCTGCTATAATCTTTAACTTGCCCTGCGTTAGCGTATGCGGATGATTTAACAATATATATTCTTCTCTCACTGACAAAAATAATGCGAAACTACTTCAAGAAAACTTAAACATAGTTTCCAAATGGTGTGACAACAATGGCTTGAAATTAAATATTTCCAAATGTTTTACGGTGACATATACAAGAAGAACTTCTCCAACTTTTAATGTTTATAAAATAAACGATATTCCGTTAAAGTCACTAAAAACCATCACTGATTTGGGAGTTTTATTTGATTCAGAACTGACTTTTACTCCGCATATAGACGCAATTTGTACATCTGCTGCGTCAGCGTTGGGATTTGTTATACGTACTTGTAGGGAACTTACCGATATTAGTTTAATGAAAATGCTATATTTTACGTTTGTTGTGTCTAAATTGGAGTATGCGAGTGTTGTGTGGCATCCCATGTATGTGACGCATTCCCAAAACATCGAGCGTATACAGCGTAGATTTTTAAAATATTTATCATTTAGAATGACCGGAAATTATCCTATTAGAGGGGCAAATTTGGAACACTTGATGACCGAGCTTAGTGTGGTACCCTTGGCCAGTAGGCGTGAGCAACACTCGGTTACTTTTTTGTATAAATTAATTAATAATAAAATAGACTGTCCACATTTACTTTCTCAAATATCTTTTAACGTACCCCGGATAGCCAGTAGATCGACAGATACCTTTTTTATTCCGACAGCCCGTACGCCTATTACGAGGATGTGCCGAAATGCCAATGATTTTTTTGCGGATATTTTGGGATAGTTTTTTTTTTTTTGTTTACACTTATTTAATTTATTGTCTTTTGTTTATTAAAATATAATATGTATTACTATATTATAAATACACTGATTAGATTTACGTTGGCTGGTATTATATATGTTAATTTTGGATAGAATTTTTGTTTCAATATTACTTTTTTTTCTTATATTGTTGTCCTATAATTGGATGTATTTCTGTTGGACAATAAAGAAATATTATTATTATTATTACCGTTTTATAGCTATGTAACTTGATTTTTATGAAAATCTTATCAAATGCATCGGAGTACGTAGTGACGTATTTCTTCGGTATGCAGAAGAGTTGATGAATGATTATTGGAAGTTAGACAGCTACTAAGATAGGCTATTGAAAATTATTTTCACTTGTGTGCACATAATTTGCGAATACCTCATAAAATATTCATTTTAAGTATAGGGAAATGCAATGTATATTTTTGTCGCAAACGGTAGAAAATTATATTCTTCGTCAAATGATATTGCATTTCCCTATACTTAAAATGAATATTTTATGAGGTATTCGCAAATTATGTGAATGTATTTAGAAACTTCGTGTGAGCGCTAAAGGTGGCTATGAAAATTCGTTACAGTTTTAGCGTAATGTCTAATTTTCTAATGACAGTTCGATAGCATGTTAATAAACTTCCTAGTATAGTATAGCACACAGTTCCTAATATAGTATACGAAAATGTCACGTTCATTGATGATTTATGGAGAGAGAATTGGGTAATCCATTTAAAAAAATGAAGTTGATTGTGCTTCCAGCGAAACCGGAAATAGAAAATATGTACTAATATTTTCTAAAAATTTGCCCCCATGCCGAAAATAACTCAGCAAATTTATAAATATGGAACTTACTTAGTTGCCGAGATACGGCTAACGTAAGCTCGTTCTATTACACCTTGTATACATTTCAGAATAATATCTAATACGTAGTTATTTTAAGTATAAATTTGAAATAAATATAAATTTTTCTGTTCGCGCACCTACACTGTTTTTGGATTTGATATGTCTTTTTTTGCTAGTTGAACTAGATTATTAATTATGATTAGTTAATATTAGAATTACTAATATGGCTGCAGCTTTTGCTTACCAGTTGATGTATGCGATAATACAATAAGTTCTCACCTACTTAAGTTGGGTCATCTCAATGTCATGTTATTGCTTCCTAAAATTAACGTTTTGCGTACTGTCATTATTTCTCATAACTTCGATATTTTCTGTGCTTCAGAAAGATGGCTCACTAACACTATTGATAACAATTGCGTAGGAGTAGATTGATTTAATTTAATTAGATATAACAGGGAGCAACGCGGTGGCGGTGTTTTTATTTATATTAAACCAGATCTGGCCTATACAGTCGTGAATGCTGGGGAGTCTATTGAGCAGTGTGGATTAGTCTTAAAATAAAGATCCTAGTGTTTAGAGTTTTATATCGAGCACCTAATTTGGACTATAGACTATTTTTAAACGAGTTAGAGGAAACGCTGTCTCAATATTCGCTGTTATCAGATTCAGGTTTTCTCTGCGGGGAACCCAACATAGATTTCTTAAAATTTGACTGTACACCCACAGTTTATCTGTGTGAAGTTCTTCACTCGTTGAACTTTTCTAGCTTAATTGATCAACCAACGCGCGTCACTGCTAATACATCTAGGTTGCTCGATCAAATTTGTACTAACAATAAATATTTAGTCAGTAGTTCGGGAGTGATGAACTGTGATGTTTCGGATCACGATATCATATTTTGCGAATTATTGGTATATAAGCTTAATATCACTCGTACCCTACATAGGTACTCTTTGCGATTATAAAAAAATAATGAAATTCTTTGTAACCGAGATTTGCGATCACTTCCATTATACATGATTTACAATATTAATAATCTTGAGGATAAAGTCATTTGTCTACTAATAATATTAAATTAATAATATTAAATCAACATGCACTGGTCAGGATAACGTGAATATTTGTATGATTAAGATGTGCTACCAGTTCGTTTTGCCTTTTATAACTCATATTATTAATACTTATATTCTAAGTAATACCTTTCCTTCTAAATGGAGAACGTGCTTCAGTAATCCCTCTTCCTAAGGTTTCTGAGGCTAGAGATTTTAAAGATTAGTATTATTCCGACATTATCGAAAACTTTAGAAAAAGTTATGTTTCAGCAAATCTCTACTTTTATGAATGATAATAATATTCTCCGAACCTCTCAGTCTGGATTCACATGCGAATATAGTTGCGAAACTGCCTTGCTACACGTTACAGAGTGCCTAGGCCGCACACCAAAAGAATTGAGGAATGTGAATACAATTGTGGCAAAAGTTAGATCGGACAAACAGGAAGGAGCACCTTCTGGAGAATCAACGATGATTTATAAGATACCCAGATGCATAGACTGAAAGATCTGCAATAACCGAGTACTTATGTGAATCAAAAAAAGAATCCCAGTAAGTTTAACCAGCAAGATGGATACAAACTAAGCAATACCTGATGAATAACTTTACGAGAGTCAGCGTAATCACAATACGGAAACGGATGCAGCTCAGGGAATTGGAATTGCTACGAATCAGCAAGAAAAAATTAAGTATTTAAGAGAGGCAAGTTACAACAACATCAGACTTACCCTTAACCTTATGAAGAAACTGAAAGCTTGATCAGCGAAACGACGTTTCAAAACCTTTTTATACGGTAACTCCCGAAAGATGTCAACATAGTGAACAGCGGTTGTGAACATCATTACAGGATTTTGGCAATACAGAATGATAATACCATGAAATGTAATTATAATTATACAAGAAAAAATTTCTATTGCTTTAGCAATCGCTCATTACTTGATATGTTCTACATGTGGATTATGGAGACAATGTTAACTGCTTATGTATTCAGAAGAGGTGGTACTCATTTGTTGATTGTACAACTCTTGTTCCACAAGCGGTTGGGAAGATAGATGGATAGTATGCGATGATATTATGGGGATAGCAAGAAATTTCAACTGCCCTAAGTTAAAAGACTTATAGATGGCTGTAATTTAGATGAATATAAAAGCGGAAATAGTAGGCATCAGATTATCTCTAAAACCGGTTTCATTGATGTCTTCATCAGCTTCCACCTACGCTTGATAAATAGTTATAGTAATTTGATAAATGGGAAAAGCATTTGATGGACTGCATGAAGGAATACGGAGAAACACGATTGATATATAGGGCAAGCCAATAGAAATAATAAATTAGACAAAATTGGAATAAAAAATTAAATAGAAAATATAAGTATGTTAGTAAAACGATATGAAAAACTATAATAAGAAACACATATGAATAATTTATTGGAATTATTCGATGTGGTTACCATTTCTATTGAGAGGTTCTGTAGTCTGACGGCATATGTAAGTAACTTCATGATTTTTACATTTGAATAACGCTATTTTCCAAATCAGTAAGTGTATATACCACACGCTAAAAACACGACTTGGTCCTGGTAACGGAAAAGATCGAAGTTGTTCTATTGACCAGAAGAAGAATCACTAGAGAGATTGATATGTCGGTAGATATGAAAATTATATCTACCAAAACTTACAACAGCAAGATGACTTTCTAGGAACAGATCTAGTCATCGAGCGATAAGAAGTAGGAGGAACGACGACTCGTGATTGCAGGAGAAATTCCCATGGACTTGCTGACCCAAAAAAGAGGAGGCTCTACTACAGTCAAGGTGAGATCCATGGACGGCTCAACTCATCTGTAACGCATACGTGGCAAGAACTGGCAGAAGATCGCCGTGTTCATCGAGAAGATGCTGAAAAAAGGGAAGTGAGAGAGACCTAAGCATTGAAGGCAGCCAATCGAGGCTAAGTACGGGGTGCTATCCTGAATAAATTTGACCAGCGATTCCGGGATGGATTCTATACCGGAGAAAGTAAGATTTTTTAGTGGAGGTAAGCCCCACACGCCGGTGACGGGTTTCAGATACTCAACAAAAAAATTCAGATTTTGAAATAAATGAATTTTTAATCTAGTTGAGTTTTAATTGACCTAAAAGTGTTCTTTTATTTATTCTGCTTATTTCTTCTTTTCCCGTTTGACGTAATAGTATTATGAGGTTACACTGATATCTGCGAATAACTTTTTGTGCGAATAACTTCGAAGGAGTGATATTTATGAATAGGATATATATTACATGAAATATGTCTAAAATACTTACATATATCAACCAAGCAGAAATTATGATTAAATTTGCGACATGCTATTTAAAATAATGAAGTTAATGCGAACTTGCAGTTAATCGGAAGTGATATTTATTTTAAAGTATTTTCAGAACATGGCTCACTTTTTTTATATTCAACGGCAATTTTGATATTAAAATCACTTGTCGTTTGCAAATTACGTTCAATAGATCATCCTCACCAGTCATTCTATATAATCAATCGCATTTCGTTGTTACTTATCCTAACACTTAGCAAATCACAAATTCAGTCTAAACCCTTGAAGACTTGTAAGGCGCAAACATAGCTCTACAGGTATTTATCAAAATGTCAATGCAGTATTGTAAATACTAATATTAGTATTGGATAACAAAAAATTGTAAATGATATCATGCAACAGCCTTCAGAAAACATCATAAATGATAAACCAAGCTCAATAATTTTGCATATTTACCCTACCTGCATTTGTCCAGGTGATTACACCAAAATGAAACCAAACTGGGTTACAATTCAGCGTGGGTAACACTACAAGTCTAGACTAACTCAGTGCTTCCTTAAAATTTTGGACAGATCTAGACCGCTATCAGTTACATTCAATGTTATTAAGGGTACTGTTTGCCGAGATAAAAATTGCTAATCTACAATAATATAAGTTTAAATTTTTATATATATTTGAGCTTAGTTATATCTGTATATATATATAGCAAATATCCAGGGGAAGCCGGATAGATAAGTGAAAATGATATTTGCTAAGATATACATACATACAAACTAACTTCGAATGTTTGATATATGATATCGTTGAGGTGATATACATACATATGTACTACAGTGGATAAAAAATCATTGTACAATAATTATTACTTGAACTAACATATATTATGGCTTCAAAAAAAGAAATAAAAAACGCTGCAGTAGGCATTCTAAGTATTAAGGACATGTTTGAAATTCCGTCTGCAGATATAGGTTTCATTAAGGAACCTGCAGCCTGTAAAATGCCAATATTCCGCCATGATAATAACAATTATTAAGAGCAACAATTTGTGTGGATCTAACTTTACAGCAATTGCCTCATTCCTAGATTCTTTGACATTATTACATGAATTTTGAATTTACAAAGTTTTGGTTAAAATAGCATTTTTAATAAGAAAATATTCATTGGGTTTGGTGACGAAATAAATCACTTTGATACATTGCCAAAGCGTGTCAACAGCAAAGCTGTCATTATCAACACGATAATAAAACTAAAGAAATATACCTGCAAACTAAAAGTAAAAGAACGGCTTTATTAAAATGACTTTCTTTGTACTATGATTGTGGAAATGTTCATTGTTAGCCCGGTTATAAAATGTGGCACTTACATAAATTTGGATGAGTAATATTAGGGAGATAATATTCACCGAAAACCGATTTTATGTATTCTCCATATGTCCCACTCGGCCGTGGAAATCCTGTATACGAAAATTCTGTATCTATCACTCTCACAATTATCGTTACCTCTCTTTTTAGTACGTACATATATTGGTTTCTGCGCTGGTGTATTCCTATTTTAAACTTACCGTACAATATTTTATTGTATCTTTAATTTATTAATTAATTGTTTACTACGCATTAATTAGGGCAGGTTTTCCGTGCCAGAGCTGTAAATTATTTTCCATTGATAGAATTTTTCCTCTGCGCTTATAGCATGGCGATAGGACGTGTTTTCTTGATTGTTTGAAATATGATTTTAGCTTTTGGCTTAAGTTTATTTCTATTGTGTGGGACATCCACTGCTGTTTTTTTTTAATGTTTTAGGGTATAAATCTCTGAAATCAATTGTTTGATTGAGGACAGCGTAAGGATCAACGGTTCGTTGAGCAAGTGAACTTGCCTTTCCTTATCTTTCCTAAAAGCGTTTTTATACATAACAGGTTAGTTTTCTTTTTCCTTACATTATTACAAATATCGATTTTGTTATCCTTTTAATTTATCTCTTTTCCATGTATACTTACATACACATTGTTAATTTATTTTTGTTATTTTATTATTAATAAACTTTGTTAAATTTGACTGACTTCCTGTTTCTGCTTTTTACCCTTGACTCATATATGTATAATAGACACCCTTTTTTCTTGTCTATTGTTGGCCAATCACAATCCCTGTAACTCGCTATGGATTGGGTGTATTAAATTAAATTTTGCCCTTTCTTTCTATTTTTATTTTATTAAAATTTTGTTAACCCTAGTGGTTACAAATTGATTTTGTAAATACTCGACTTTTCCAAAGGGTTAGCGATCAGACATCGCAAATTAGTGCTGCAGTAATGCCTCAACATAGGTGTAATAAAACAATTTTAGAACATTAATGTCGCAGCAATGCCTGAGATTGCCAACGGCATAAATTGTAGAGCCCAGTTTAGCGTTCAAACTAGGGCAGCATTGTTCCCACCTCAATTCACAGTCGATCAGAATCACAAGAAACTTACAACACGAATTCTGAGATATTGACTTTCCATTACATGTAATATAGGAACTAATAAGATGCAACAATGCCTAGATTTAAAATATAACACCTCCGTCATATCTGTAATCAAGGTAGGTCCCTGGTTCGCGCACATTTTTCTAATTTTGTCGTTATCTATATTTACAATTGCTTCTGCTCCCTATACCAACAACTATTAACAATTTTAGAGATCATTAACAGATACGATAGATAACAGAATTGGCCCAAGAATTGAGCTTTCCAGTATACCATATGTCATACACCTGACTCAGAATAAAGACACCGCTCAGCACAATCCTCAGCGCCCATAATACAAACCACCGATTTTCGATCCGACAAAACTGATGCAAGCATATCATTTGTAGTGCACCCAACCTTGATTATTTTTCAAGCAGAATGTTATGATCTCAGGTGTCAAACATTTTGCTCAGATCAAATAATAGTCCCACTACGTTCTTTGTCCAATCTAAAGCATTGTAAATGTCATTCAAGGCGTTGTTAATTGCGTTACACTTTGACTTACCGTCAACAAGCGCAAACTATCACTTAATAACTACTATTGAGAGAAATAAGATGTTAATCCAATATTAGTTACCCTCTCAAAAACTTTTGTGATTACACAAGGCAAAGATATGGGACGATAGTTATCCAGAACACCAACACATCTCCCTTATGTGTGGGTATAATTTTGAACGTTTTCAGCTCATTTGGAAAACTTCTGCTTTCCATACTCCGGTTTATCAAGTGAACCAATGGCTTTAAGGTATAAAACTATAAACTTAACTTAACTTTCATAATTTTCATTATTTTACACTCATCAGTGGGAAACACGTATATATTGGTATCAACTATCTTAGACTTGTTAACCGGATCAGTTATATTTGCAAATGATTTGCTAAAGTGTTTTCCGAACGAGCCCATCACAACTTCAGGAATATTTGTGAGGTTACAATTATCATCATGTATGGAAATACATCTAGATTCAATATGTACTGGACTTGGTAGTGCTCTTTATTACTGACCATGATGCTTCTGACCCCTTCTTAGAATTTACAATTAAATTATTATAGAATAGGTTTTTAGATATTTCAATTGCTTTTGCATAATGGTCCTTTTTTAATTTGTACAAATTCAAAATACCTGGGTCACTGGATTTCTTATACAATGTAGACAATTTAGAAGTTCTATTGCCATTTGTCAGTATCATGAGGATGAACTAATTTGCTTTACAAGACGTCTCATAAGTGGGAAGCACATATTAAAGTAATATAAAAGTACATTGTAAAAACACTGGAATTGTGTACTAAAATCACTGCGTTCATGTACGCCGCGCCAAGACTCAGAATTCATTGTACTTTGAAACTACAATATTTTCCCCAGACAAAATTTGTTCATATCTGGTTGAGGTAAGGTTTTCATTGGCAAGCATTGATATTTATAATCTGAAACGAGTCAGAAACCAACTGAAGCTGAATAACTGCTGGGTAGTTCCTCAACAAGTGTTAGGCGCTAGATGACGCCCTCATACGAGTTGGCTCTGTAACATACGGAATCAGGTTAAAACAGGATAAGTACAATGCTAACGAAACTCTGCATATCACTAAACTTTTTACCC
This sequence comes from Popillia japonica, assembly GCA_004785975.1. Classification (NCBI taxonomy): domain Eukaryota; kingdom Metazoa; phylum Arthropoda; class Insecta; order Coleoptera; family Scarabaeidae; genus Popillia; species Popillia japonica. The sequence continues at coordinate 15,842 of SMLS01069129.1, forward strand.
AGAAATTGATATTGAAATTTCCAGCAACTATTACCACACCACCCGAGGCATAATATCCATCCAATAAACAGGTGATCCAAAAATACAGATATATCACCTGACGGTGATGTGTATACAAATGTAACCACAAATCTCATTTTACACACGCAAATTTAGTCTTTCTCACTAGGCACAACGTGAACCCTATAATGTGATGCCTGAATACCATGTTTCACATAGATGGCTATACGACCATTTTTCAAGATCTATCTGGATAAGTCACTCGCCAAGTTATAATCATGAATAGAGTACGATATTATTTCTTTATCTGGGAGCAGGTGTTCTGTACGACAGATGACAGTAGGATACCTCAATTCATCCACAAGGCCCTCCAAGCACACTACTTTGGAACGCAGACAACAAATATTTAAATGAAATGTTATCGGAATCATTAAACATGTATTGTCACTACTTGGCTTCGGCAAAATTTTAATACGGGCAATTGTAAGTAACACTACAATTACAGACAGATATGCTTTGTGCGCGAATTGTCAGATGGAATGCTTCGTTGTTTGATGCTCCCAAGATCAGGATTTTAGACTTTCGGTTTGAGGATCGGTTAATAAGAGTGTTGTATGAATGACTAATAATAGTCTCTTGCCATTTAGTCACCTGGACGTCATGTCCACAATCTGTCTGGGTAGCACTCTCAGCCAATGCAGCTGTTTGGGTTTGCGTACAACACTCCATTAATTGAGGTCTTTATGTGGTTAAATGCCTTGTCAAATCGTCTATAGTTTTAGGGAGCTCGCCAATGGTAGCGATCTCTCTTATACGATCTCTTTGCAGACATGTTTCAATTTGTTTATCAAGTGGTTTTTTTTTTCATCAATAGGCTCCTGGTATTCAAATTCTTCTTTTGCAACTTTGTTACGCAAATCATTTATCAAGTCGAAATTGTCACAATATACCTTACTTCCGCAGTTAGTAGATGTTATATGATCGTATTTGCGAATATTAAAAACGTATCTCAGACAGGGGTGCTGCACCTTTTGAATTCTTGTTTTGGTCCTTGGTATCGATGGAGTCACCATACATAAGAGAGGAATATGTAAAGAACGATAAAGCCAAACTATTACATTAATGGAATATGTCACAAACAGATAAGTAAGCTTGTAACTGAAAGACGGATCAATTACTAAGCCGACAATTTTAGCTTCTGTTACAACTGGTAGGAGTTTATCATTAATGTACAGTGAAGACATCGACTGCAAATACTCACATGTCTGTTGGTTACCAAACAATAGAACTGCAGATTTATTTAACTTAATATACATATAAACAGTGTTCAGGGCAAGTACGGGAAATAGTATACAGGTCGCGTTGTACATTATCCAGTGCAGAAAATGTTTAGCAAATGAGTGATAAAATTGTGTAAAATCTGCATTTATATGTATCGTGCAAGTTTTTTGCAAGAGGAATTCCAGTTTCTTCTTTCCAAGTAATTGGAAACGTGCTGTCAAGGATGTAGCTATTAATAACATTTGTAATGTACCTGAGAATAAATGGAGAACAGAGATTTAACCCTTCGACCATGCGGTGGGGTATGACATACCCCATCGTTACTATTTACAGTTGCCATTTTTTTATAAGTTGGACCATTGCACCATAGCTTGCAGTAGCTATTCATTTTGACGTTTAAAGTGAGTCGCTAACGAACAGTTCAGTGTATTGTGAATTGTTAAGAAGTTATAATGTTGTGAAATCGCTTAGGGCATCACATACAACACAACATTGTTTTGTGTTAAACTTTATAACTTTTATGTTTCAGAACATTTTTGTATTCTGTTTTCTTTGCCGTATTTTTGAAAGCATCATTATTTGTTTCGCAAAGTTTAATGTTAATTTAGTCTTTTTTATACATATATTTTTACGTTACAATAAGAAAATATACTTTTTTGAATACCTAAAATATTGACTTTTACAAACCTTTCCTATATAATGCTTTTGATAAGTTCAAATAAAGTAGCGTATTTTTTATTGTTTTTTATGCCCTAAAGGTAATAAAAACATTAAAAAAAGTACAAAAATGCAACAGAAATATACATTTGCAATTTTTTTAAGTGGGGCATATCGTACCCCACCATACAGTTCTTGGAACATATTTTTACCACATGGTTGAAGGCTTAACATCATAATGGATAATCCTTCACATTCACAGGAGGATAAGGATATGCTATGCAATACTAGAGCAATTAAGTAATTATCTACTAAGTTAAAAGTGAAATCATTGTCGATATCAACGCCGCTGGCAACGTAATTGACTTCTTCAGCATTGATCTGCCCTCACTTAAGAAGCAGTTGGCTTGCTCGAATGTGTAGCACTTTCTTTTTTTGGTTTTCTTTTCATGATATTATATACACTTCTACATATTTCTTAATTTTTTTTTAATTATTCTTATTATTACGAATTGTTTGTTTGGTTGTATTTTGAACTGTTTTCTCTATGTATACTATCCTATAATGAGCAGATTTTTCTGCTGTTGGATGTTAATAATAATAAATAAATAAATATTATTCTTTCTATGAGTTTGATACTATTGTCGTTTTGATCAGAGGAGTCAGGAATAAAATTAATAAAAAATGGATTATTTGGATTTATTGACGATATTAATTAATTTCAGTTCTTCCCAAATATTTTTCGAGTTTCTGTTTCCAATATCTTTGTATTATTCCCAGGCTTGTGAATTTTTAAGTATATAAACTTAGCTTTGGTCCCTTGCAGCCATCATTACTTTAATAAGTAACTAATAGTTTTAATAACATAGAAATGTGTATATTAAGTAAATAACTGTAAGATAATGATTTCCTCCACATGTAATCCCTTAGACACAATAATTAAGTCTAGAAGAGATATCGAAGTTCTAGTGACATGGGTTAATGTTGTCGAAAACTTATAGGTTCGAATGTTTCAACTAAAAAATCGAGGACAAAGAATCAGATTTAAAAATTTTGACATTAAAGTCACCTGTGCAGAGGATTATATTATAAATGCAAAGAAAGGCTGTAATCAATGTTTCTATGTTTCACGCTATATATGTATGTAGTGCTAGAGAGTAATCTACTCCACAAACAAAGGTATTGCTTTTCTCGCTGTTTTTTTTTACGGGCATAGGTACTTATTTGTTTTTCATAATCTCACATATCAGTAAATTGTATAACGATAAATATTTTAAGAATATACAAATAACGCCAAAACAAATATTTATTTATATTTGAAAGTAGCAATAACCTCAAAAATATTCCTTGTAAATAAGAATAATTAATCAGTAGAATTCTTAGAAAGTGGACTTTCATTCATGTTTATCTTTGGCGCTGTGGTGTCACATAAAAGAATAGTTTTCAATATACCATGTCAACGCCTGTTTGTATTAACAAAATAAAAGCACAGGCAAAAAAAGATGGTATATAATGAGTAATCAATCATACGGTGTACTTAGTTCACACATCGAAAATGATATTGAAAATGTGTGGTCTGGCATGAGAGCTCATAGTAAGCATCTATATCCACTGTCTTTCACATATACCTGTATTATTAAAATTTTATTATTAAACAGACAAACAACGGCAACAGAAACAACAAACTCAAATTTATAGTTTCAAAATACACATGGCAATCTTCTATAGAACGACTGACATCAGGAAAATCTTGTTTACTATGGAAACTACTTTCTATTCTTATAAACTTATATTGCCACTTAATATGCTGTGGAGTAGTGCAGTGCATAAGTAACGAACTCACCTTTTATAAATTATTAATCTTTATGCACACGAAAAGTTTCTAAATATCTATAGACCATCACCATACCATACTTTGCTGCTCAAAATAATGGCAGAAAACCACTAAGAATCACGAAAACCTACCTTAAAAGCAAGCTAAAAGTTTACAACAATCTTTTGCTTTTAGTCATTCCAATTTAGCTTTGCCTTGGATCCAGCAAATTGAGGGACGCAAACAACAGACAAAGAGTAAAGAAATCTTATTCAAAATTGTCGGTTTTCGATGACTCAAAATAAAGTTTTATTTCAGGACCAAGCTCATCCCTTGGAGCCATCTGTCATTGACGTATCCGAAAAGATTTCTGATCACTGTTTAATCTTCAAATTGCGATCGAAATTTCTTTGGAGTGATAACATAGCATTCGGATCCAAAGGTTCGTAAGAAATCAAAGCCATCGAATGCCTTGTCGGTCCATATCTCAAATGGAGCTTTTGCTGGAACACACGACTTCCCAGTGCGATTAATCAGATATATCGCGGTATCACATGCGTGAGCCCAAAATGTTGTCGGCAATTCGTTGACGGAAAGCATTGAACGAGCCAGCTCAACGACGTGTCTGTTTGCTTGTTCAGTAGCACCGTTTTGTTCGGGGCTGTGAGGGCATGACTGTCGAAACTCGATTCCGCGTTTTCGTAACTCAGTCAACACTGCCTCACAGTCAAAGCCCGTACTACAGTCCGAACAGAAACCCTTCGTATCGCACTCATTCAAAAATGTTTCCAAGTGTGACGCATCTTTTTTTCTTTAATGAAAAATATGCGTACAAATCGAGAAAAATCGTCTTAAAAACAATATAGTGAAGAATACAGTGAATAAGTTCAAGGTAACCTTAGCGCTGTAAGGACAACACGTGAATCCAAGGATATGCAACAATTAACACAAGAACTGTGTAATACAAAACGTGAGTTAGACGTATATAAAAAATTGTCACATCATATGGAGAAACGAACATAGGAGCAAGAGAAGCTAATTTTGTTATTAGAGAAAAACTGCGCCATTGCGAGTGGAAAATCTGCTCCTACCGACGATATTGACTCTTCACAGTCGGATGCGACAAAGAAAGAAGATGGCAAAAAACATACGCCGGTATGATAAAAACGCAGACAAATGTACGGAAACAAGAACATACAGCATATGATATTATAAACAAACCGAATGTCGAAATGGTAAATAAACGTCGAATAAATCATTATAAGCCAATAATTGGGTCCAAGAACTCTACAAATATACATACAGTTGCAAGAAGAGGATATTTACATGTATGTCGATTAAGTTCGTCGACAACAGTAGAGGACTTGTTAAATACCTTGAAGGAAACTGCACCTGAAATTAATTTCGAGTACGAAATCCTCAAACAATCAGAAAATGCATCTTCATTTAGAGTCTCATTTCCCATGGAACACGTTACGGAAGTCTACAATCCTGAAATATGGCCCAGGGGTGTAGCGACACGCAGATTTTATTTCAAGAAGTCAAATTTTGGAAAGGCGACGATGTCACAGCAGCCGGAGTAGCAGCGGATGACAGGGTGAGTGTGTTTCACATAAATATACAGTGTCTCTCGAATAAAATTGACGAATTATGCTTGTTATTGGAGCAGCAGGATTGTGCTGTAGTGTGTCTCTCTGAACATTGGCTGGATCGCGATCAACTTTCTACAATAAAATTAAATAAATACATACATGCCTCCTCCTTTTGTCGTGATCGTCTGAGACACGGGGGTGTCGCGATGTTTTTGAGGGAGGGATTAGCATACAATGCGATCGATGTCAGTAACTACTGTTCTGCAATGCATGCAGAATTCTGTGCTATTGAATTGCGCACCATTAAGACGGCTATTGTTACCGTATACAGGTCGTGTCTCGGTGATTTTAATATTTTTCTTAATAAATTTGAAGAGTTACTCTATACTTTATACATTAAATATAGTAAAATAGTGATTTTAGGAGATTTCAATGTTAACTTTTTACGCGAAACAGTACAACGCGCGGATCTTCGTTGCTTGATAGCTTCTTTTGGCTTGAGAGTTATGATCAATGATTGTACTCGTGTCGGATCGAGGTCAAGTTGCATTGACAATGTTCTCGCCAACATTTGTGATACTCGTTGCTCTGCTGTGATAGTTGAGTGTGACCTCTCTGACCACTACGGACAATTAGTTACGTTTCGAGCGCAAATTGATATAAATACTGACACCGTTTACAGACGTGTTATGAACGAATCTTCTATGAGTCAGTTCGTAGCGTCGTTTGGACAGATACGGTGGGGTGTATGGTTTGATTCCGTTGATGTTGATTCGGTGGCCGATTTTTTACTTAACAGCTACCGTACACTTATCGATATCCATTTTCCTTTGAAAAAGGTGCGCATCAGGGGTAATAGTGACTATCCTGTTCGATGGTTTAATGCCGAATTGCGGAAGATGAGAAATACTGTTGAGGCTATGAGATTAGTATACACAGTTACAGGGGATGCTGTGGACAAGACCGCCTACGATACTTTTCGTAAGGTGTATAGAAACGCCATCCAGACTACTAAAAAGCGCGTTTATGCTAGTTTTATTGAAGACTCCAGCCATAAATCTCGCGATATCTGGAGAATTATAAATTTCGAGGGAAATCGTAAGGCTCGTGTCAATCCGGTGGATATAGGTGTTGATGAATTGAATTACTTTTTTGTGACATACGCGGACAATCTAGTAAGCTCCTTAACTGGTAGTAATGTGGATGCTTTGGATTACTTGAAATATATACCGAAACCTGTCAATTCTTTTTGCTTGCTATCGGTTACGAACACTGAGGTTTCGCACGCTATCGGTACCCTTAGCTGTTCTAAAAGCTCAGATATTTATGGTATCAACAGTGACATTGTGAGAAATACGCGGGATTTTTTAATTGATCCTCTAGTTTATTTAATTAATTTAAGTTTCAGAACGGGAAGATTTCCCCGTGCTTTTAAAAATTCCAAAGTTGTACCTATCTTTAAGAAAGGTGATCCCACAGAACCTAAAAATTATAGGCCGATATCTGTTGTTTGTATTCTCGGAAAGATCATCGAGATTATATTAAAGGAGCGCTTACTGGGGTACTTTAAAAGGTTTTCAGTGCTACATGCTTCGCAGTTTGGATACATGTCGGAGAGATCCACAATTGACGCGGTATTGAGGGTCGTGGAAGGTATAGTCGAGGGTATGGAGAGGGGGGAGCACGTGATGTTGGCAATGTGCGACCTCAGCAAGGCCTTTGATTGCGTAAACCATGACTTACTCGTCAAAAAATTGGAATTTTATGGAATCCGTGGCGCTGCTTTGGCCTTGCTGGAGTCGTACTTATCTGAAAGGTGTCAGAGCGTCATGGCGGGTAATGAAAGGTCAAAATCAGTGTCGATCCGGCACGGGGTTCCTCAGGGCTCAGGCCCCTTTATTATTTATTATTTATAATTTACGTAAATGACCATTTCTATTGCTTAGCGCCTGGTCGTCTGGTGATGTATGCTGATGATGCGAGCTTCATTAGCTCCGATAGGGATTTGCAGCGCCTGGCGATGACGGTGCGTGCGATAGAGACGCGTGCGGAGAGTTGGTACAGCGCCAACAGATTAATGTTAAATCGTGATAAAACACAGAAAATCGTTTTCTCTACAGCTAATGACGTGGGGGCAGGCGTGCCGGACGCGGCTCTGCTTGGCGTGGTTTTGGACAGCAAATTGTGCTGGTCTAGTCATGTTGAGATGGTTCGTAGGCGGCTTTCCTCTCACATTTTTCTTTTGCGGCAGATTAAAAGAATAACAACTGAAAACGTTCAACTATCTGTTTATTTCGCTTTGATCCACTCTCAATTGAGCTCTGGTGTTGTTCTGTGGGGAAACAGCGGTGCGGTTGTGCGGCTGTTCCGGCTGCAGAAGCGATCGGTACGCATTGTGGCGGACGCGGCGCCTCGTGAAAGTTGTAGATCTTATTTCAGTAAATACGGCATAATGACTCTGCCATGTCTTTATATTTGTTATACTCTTCTGGAGATACACAAAAATATCACGTCTTATAAGACTCAAGCTGATAATCACTGCTATAACAATGCAAACAACTTAAGAATACCAAAACTGCGTCTTACCAAATCGATCAAAAATACAACAAACGTTAATCTTTATAATGTATTACCCAGTCAATGGAGGAGTTTACACTACAGCTTGTTCAAGATCAGAATCAAGGAATTCATGTTGAAGTACTGTTTTTATTCAGTCGATGAGTTTTTGACGTTTGATATGAGAGACGTGTGAGGCACGCTCTATTGTGCCGTTTCTAGTGCCGGCGGCCTTTGTGTGTTATATTTAATATACATATATATATTTTGTTAGTTTTAAGTGATGACTAGTTGGATTTTTATATGTTTTATATATTTAACCTTTGACTTACCACGAGTTCTTGTAATGCAAGCAATTATGTATGTATATATGTGGTCAATAAAATTATCTATCTATCTATCTATCTATCTATCTATCTATAATATCGGAAACCATTGATCGAATTGGTCAACATGGTTAACATCGGCGTTAATGAGTTCACCAACAGTTTCCGGGCGATTTCGACGCGGATGGAACGGTTTACCATGCGATTCACCGAGTACGCAACCATCACCTCGAGGAGGTGTCTGAACACTTAACCAATATACTGACGCGGGATAAGGATAATAAGGTTCGAAAAGAAAACTGACGAAGAATACGGAGAAAGAAGTCTTTATTACTAATACGATGTGAACATATGTGCGCTGAACAAAGGACTGAAGGGCAATAGGGATCAGACTCGCCTACAAAACGAAACATAGTAGGTTCGAGTACATAGATGGCGAGATCCAACATGTTGTACAGTTTATTACTTTAACACTTCCTTTGAGGTTGCCTAAAACATAATATTTATAACAACGTGCAAATACGTAGATATCGTAGATGAACCAAAATACTATACCGTAAACGTAAATTTTTAATTAGCATGCTAGAAAAAGGATAGGTGTCACAAGCCGTACGGCGTTAAATGAACAGGAACATATTGCAGCCATGCCACTGAGGTATGGGCGATGCATCCAACATGCAAATAAATGCCAGGCCTCTCCACCCCTACTCTCTATCTTTCGTTAAAGCTGGCAGCTACGTGCATTGAAGTGAGTTCCCGACCCTAATTAAAAATTTACGTTTACTGTATATGGCTTGCATGGTTTACGAATAGTTTTACTTACTGCACTCACAAATAAGGAAGACATTTCGAAAAGTTATGTTAAAGTTAGACTTCATTTTGTTATGTTGTGATGTCTTAATAATCACAATAATAATGTTTCTTATTAGACTTGCAACGAATAGTATGTTCGGCCGAATACCGAATATTCTGCGGACTTCATCGCCGAATAGCCGAATATTAGGCAAAAGTATTCGGCTGGTGCATGAACGAGAAAAAACCATAAAAACTAAACTACTCTCTGAAAATGTAGAGAAAGTAGTCTTTCTGAAGCATAGTAAATTATCATTACGTAATTCAAGTGCATAGACATTTATTTGATCGTTTTATGTAAATTTTTATAATACGGAAGTTGTTTTTGTACTTATACTACTTTAATGATTAGCAGAAAATATGCTTCTTTTATCTCACTACAACAAAACATCTTACTTAAAGGTATTCGGTATACGGCCGACTAGTATCTAGATATTCGGTGTTGGGCTGAATATGATAAAAGCAGCGGAATAGGCCGAATACCAAATAGTAGCCGAATATTCGATGCATGTCTATTTATTATCAGTCATTATTCAAGAGCATCAGTAAGTTTATAAAAAATGTAACAGAAATTTAACTTACTTTACTTTACTTTCTCGTATTCGGATTCTACAGTTTGTTGCGGTACACAAGAGTATTGTTTCTGCTTATTGTTAGTGTAAGTTAGGTCGTTGTGTATAACAAAAATTATAATTTTGTATTAAAGCAAAAAAAAGTTTAATACAGGTTTTTTCCCTTATTTTTTTGGTATTTTCTTTTCGTGTTTTTTTGTGATTGTTTTGTTTATTTTACTATTTTACAATGTTTGCAATCGTGTTCACGACATTGTTAAGAAATACTAGCTAATTTTTTTGGATTGCCTAGATCACAGTTTATGCAAACAATTGCTATATCGTTAATAAGAATGTACAGTATTTTTTTGTCGTTTAGCGCCATAATAGTTATATCATACAGATACGTTCTGTTGCAATGAGACTGCTAAAGTACTGTAATAGTTAATGAATACATTGCCAATTCCAATTGAAAAACTCTTATATTGAGGTACATACATATTTAGATTATCTGATTAATATATTGACAAATCTTACCTCAATCAATGTTAGGTAATGTACTACGCGCTAGTGATCGAGAATAGGATCTAAGGAATACGTTAGTTAATTATGCAGTAATTATATTTATTTAGTTACTTACAATAGATAGAGTTAACAATCTAACAAACAGTTTTTCATATCTTATAATATATAGAGTTGTACAAGATAAAATGCAACACGATGTTAATTAAAAAGGTTTAACAGCAATAAATTCGAACAAGAAGTAGGATGTCAAGTATATATAAATAAAATTTTATAAAGGCATCTTATTAAAGACATATTCTTTATGAGCACAATAATATGCTCCAAACAAATTATCTCAATATATCATTTTTACAACCCATTACAGTACAACACTACATTTTATTCCTAGTTCGCCTCATTACACTATTTACAAATTCCCTACAGATTGCTTCATAGAGCAAATATTAGCAAAAGGCATATACGGAATCTGCAGAAATGCATTTAGTAAGTACAGATAGATATCCCTATTTCTTCTCATAATAAGTGTTGGCTCCCTTTTCTAACAACAACGTCACGACCTTTAAGTTACCCTTACCTATAGCTACATCTAGAGGCGTCCTGTTATGGCTATCGAGAGCATTCACTAATGCACCCGCATCTATCAGTAATCTAGCAATATCTTCGTAACCATTATATGCAGCAACATGGAGAATTGTTACACCTCCCTTATATGCAAAATGTATGTTTGCTCCGCTTTTTAACAATATTGTAATCATCCCTACATACCCTGCACTTACAGCTAACCGAAGCGGCGTTTTCCCATTTTCAAATTGAATGTTAACGTTCATTCCTGAATGTAAAAATGACTCGACGATATCTATATTTCCTTCGCATATCGCCCGTTGAAATGCTGCAACGTCATGGTCTGAATTCAAATGTAATTCGAACTTATCTAACCCTTCTGGGCTATTGTTTAGATGATCATTTCCACCGTTGTCTGCAACATCTGGATACGAATTTCTGTCTGGCGTAGTATGATTCTCATCACGTTTTGACACTTCTTCAATGAGACTATCTGTTTCAGAAATATTTTTAACGTTATTTAGCTTATCCATAAGTACCTTTATAATATTTTCATCACTTATAGCTAAAGCATCGTAAATACTTGGAAGATTGCCTTCTGTATCTGTGCCTTGATCTAAACGTACCTTGACTACATCTATGTTGCTCTGCACCCCCGAAGACCTAGAGATCGCTCCTTTCTGCAAAAGCAGTTTTATAATATTAAAGTTATTGTTGAGTGTATGCATGTGCATGATCACATAATCACCAGTAAATTGAACAGCAGTGCTTGTTTCTCTCTTGGATAATTCTTTAGTGATACGTTCAAGCGCTTTGAGTCTAGCAGTATCAAGAGGGGTATTTCCGCTTTTGTCAATAATGTTGAAGTTTGACCCTCTTTCTAGTAACATGTTCACGGTATTTCGATCTTCTTTCATAATCGCTAAATGAAGAGGAGTATAACCAAAATTGTCTTGACAGTTTATGTCCACTCCATTATCCAACAACAATCTTACAATCTCTGTAAATCCATTATATATAGCCCATGAAACGGCGCTAATCCCACGACAATTTCTAGTATTTACGTCTGTGTTCTTGGTTAATAATAACAAAACAATGTCAGGATCGTTTGTGTGTACTGCCCACATAAGCGGCGTTTCACCACTTCTATGTTCTATATTTACGCTAGCTCCATTGTCCAGTAGTAATTCCATAATCCGTTTATGTTTCTTACGTACAGCTGAATGAAGAGGTGTCTCACCAGTTTCTTCACTGACATTTACATTCACCCCATGCTGTAGCAGTGCCATAACTATATCTACGTTTTCTTTCAAAACGGCTGCATGAAGGGGAGTACTTCCCTCCACATTCCCAAGATTCGCATCGATTGTAGGAGTAGAGAGTAACAATTTAACAATATTTAAATGATTCATACATGTAGCAAAATACAGAGGTGTCGATGCCTTGTAGGCTTTACTATTCATGTTCGCTCCATTTTCTAATAATAACTGAGTAATTTTGATATCACCTTTGGCTATTGCAAAGTGAAGCGGTGTACAGCCGAAGAAATTTGGTATATTTAGACTAGCACCTTTATTTAGTAGTAACTTAGCGGCATGAAAATGTTCGAAAAATATCGCTAGATGGAGAGGTGTATTATTATATTGGTCAACAATATTCAGGTCTGCACCTGCATCTAATAATAATTCGGCATTAGTAAAGATTTTATTACTTATAGCAATGTGAAGAGCTGTACTGCCTTGTTTATTTTGAATGTCAATATATGCTCCCCTATTTAGCAGCAGTTTGATGATGTCAATATTTTCTGTATTAGCTGCTTCAATAAGTGGACTATTACCATGATTGTTTTGGACATTTACACTCTTTCGCGTTCTAACTAACAATTTTTCCGAAGCAACAAATTTATCGGTAAAAGTGGCTTCTAAATTAAAATTTGTAGCTTCTCCGATTAATTCCCTGGAAATATCCACATTTCTTTTTCGTATAGCTACATGGAGAGGTGTGTCGCCATATATGTCAGCAATATTAATATCTGCTCCTTTTTCTAGTAATAATCTAACAGCCTGGGTATTTTCCATTATTGTCGCAAAGTATATAGGTGTACGACCATGTTTGTTGCGAAGATTTATATTAAGTCCGGCTTGTATTAACAAGCATAAATGTTTAATGTTTCCGGTATAAGCACTCATGTGTAAGAGCGTCTCACCATTGGTATACGTCTTGTGTATATTCGGTTCCGTCTTGGATAATATCCCATCTACTAGTTCCTCTGCATACTTCTTGGATTCTGGACGAACGACGAAGAAACGAGTACTAGCCGGCTCAATTGAGATCCCGTCACCTTCTGCTTTTACAAATAGGTGAACAATATCTAAGTTATTTGCCTTTATAGCTATATCGCGAGGGGTTATACCGTCAAGGTCTTTAACATGCTGATCTGCGTAATAATTCAGTAATAACTGAACTTCATTTAAATAACCCATTCTTGTTGCAGCATGTAGTGGCGTAACACCATTTAAACATGGAAGGTTGACGCTCGCTCCGCTCTCCAACAGTATTTTTATAATATTTGTATTTCTTCTCAATACAGCAAGATAAAGAGCTGTAACGTTTCTAGATGGTATATCAAGATCTACTCCACTTTTTAAAAGTAGTTTAAACACGTCTGCAGATAGAGGTTTCCCGTCAAGCGGTGCAGTTTCAGTGTTTGCCACTAAAAAGCTACATATTTCAGAATCTGGTATATTGCTGCCTGCTGCAGGAGTTAGTGAACAACGGATAATGCTGTAATGCAGTGGCGTGCAACCAAAGCCGTCTACAGCGTTTATGTCACCACCTGTTGTAACAATGTGTTTTATAATTTGCAAATTGCCGTATATACATGCAACATGTAATGGAGGTAGACCTATTTCCAAACGAAAATTGGCATGACACTGTGTTTTATGAAATACTATTAACTTAGAGCAAGCCTGATAAAAATAATAGAATTTTGTATTGTCGTAATTCTGTAACAGTAACAAGTTAGCAATAGTTTCAATTGAAAGACAATCTATGGCCCACTGAAATACAACTGGAAAACTTGGTATTGGAAAGACAGCACAAATGCATCGATCAATGGCTTTCACTCGGGTACTTGTATACATTGTTATACCACTGGTTAATTTATAACGGATCATATACTCAACAAACTCAGGCGGTGCATAGTCGGTCCAATTCCATCCAGTTATTGTATCACATCTGTTTGTGTTATGATGTTTCTGTCGCATTAATGTAATAATCACATCTATGACATTGTAACAAGCATATCGGCACCATGTGTTTGCACAGCAAAGTGCGGCTATGTGCAAAATAGTTCTACCAAGTTGATCGGTAACATTCAAATGCGTTGAATCGTTCTCTAACAGATATATCACCTGTCCGATATCTCCGTACATAATCGCTTGAAAAACCTCCACATCCTCAATGAGAATGTTTAGTAGATGCAATTTCTGTTCGTTAAACATTTTCTTATAAATTAATTTTGCGAAGTTGCTGTATACTTTAATATGTTGGGCTTTAACAATCCATTGTGCAATTAGAAATTCAACAAACGTGTGATGTTCAAATATAGGATACATATCATCATCGAAGCGAGTGACAATACCAAATTTGACATAATCTAACATGGTTTTGTCGCATGTCCACATTAATTCTTGTTCAACTGTATTTTTCCCAAACATCGCTATCAGTGCCAGGTTTTCAAACAATGAAATAGTGTTTTGTACCTCATCTTCGTACCTGACCCTCTTATTCCTTCCTAAAGCATGTTCAATTCTCATATCTATCACTTCCTTAAAAATGCTAAACTTGGTAATGTAGAGAAGGTTTTCACGGTCTGGACATATCGCACACAATAGATTCAAATACAGTGGATTTTCAATAAATTCACGCGGGACCTTTGCTAACATAATTTTACTTAAACCCCAATCAGAGAGGTATTCTCTTTCGGTGATATTATTCAGGGGGTTTATTTTAATTACACGAACATTAAATAAATCAATGAGCATGCTGCAGCTTTCTAGTCGTGTAGCTATAATTATTCTAATTCCAATAACGTTTAAAAGACGAATAAACTCCAGTATTTGCTTCTCACAAGCCAATATTATTTCATCAAACGAATCTAGGACTAACAGCAATCGATTCCGCCTCCGTAATAGATGCAAGAAGCGATAATATTTGTCTAATCGTCCTTTATGAATCTCCTTTATGATAAAATCGAAAGGTTCTACAAGTGGATTTTTATTCTGGAATAGGCAACTTTGAAACTGGAGTAAATCGTAAAATAAGATATAATCTTGTGTAGGCCAAATATAGCAGAGATGTTTGAGTAAACTAGATTTTCCTATTCCTCCGGCGCCTGTTATAACTACCATATCTCTGTGATCGCTTCCGATTTCAGCAAAAAAAACATTCTCTGTACATGTACTACCTAAGTATGAAATGTGAGGACTCAATTTCTCACAATTTATGTATCGTAGTAATTCCATTTCACCATTTCTGACATTAACGTCGAGAATAGGATACCCAAGACCAGATAAATTCATCATAAAACCGTGTCGATTCTTTGAATTAGTTCTGATATAGTAACATCTCTTTTGAGATAGAATCATTTCCTTTGCATTAGTATCCACTTTACTAAATTCTAACTTTTCACTAATAGTGTCTAGTTCACCAGATAACAAACAGATTTTCTTTTCTTTCGAATTAATAAATGACTTAGAAATTGTTGGTCTGCTTAAGGTTCTATGTGTATAGGTTGGATTCTTCAGCGTCGTAACAGATTGACCAATTATAGGAACTGTTTGGCTTTCTCCATAATTGTACAAAGGTTCTCCGTATTGATCTACGAAGTAACAATTCAACTTCTCTCTGTCGCCTTGTATTAATTTGAGTTCTGTGCTGGTACGCTGTAGACAATATATTGTATAGTGTTGGTATTTGGAATTATTTTCGATTGCGCTAACACATGCCTGAGTTTTGCTAGGATGGCAATATATTTTAACATTTTTGCCATTTCCAAGAAACACTAAAGGTTCCACAGTAGTCGCACAGTTGTTGTCTTCGATTATGAAAGCTAAATAATCCGTACCATTAAGGCACGCTTCCTTCAAGGAAGCAGTTCTCTTCTTCAACAAACTGAGTATATCTGCAGAAGTAAATGTTGTCATTAATTCCATATCGTCGCCTACTAAGTCTTTAAGACTATATGGTTTACGACCTTGCAGTGATACTTGTATACTTCGGAGTATTTTGTTACGTAAATTGACATTTGCAATACTACTTAGACACTTGAATATTTTCAATTCTGTATTAAATATTTGTATTGGTAACTCCTTCTGATTATAAAGTATGATGTACGCGCGCCGCAAGTGCTTATATTTTTCAAAAATATTTAAGTTATGGTGTGTTCTTAACATCAGTGGCAATGCTCCATATTTCCACAACTCTATCAGTAGTGAGTGAATGGTGAGTGGTGGAAAAATCCAGTAGCGTAATGGTCTAGTTTTCGAATATGATACGAACTTATCGATCGCAGCGGAATCTAAACGTTTGTTTAAAATCGTGAATTTCTCCCACTTAATACTGGTGCTCAGTAATAGGTTTAGTCTTTGCATTATGCAACTGTTCAAACAATACTCCGTCTCAATATCATTCTGATGGTTTACGATGGTGATGTCATGCGCTAGTGTAATTTCGTTCCAAATAGTGACACTATCGCCATTAACGAGATCTAGCAACGGTGTAAGTGGTGGGATGAAGTTACAAAGTCGAATTCTTTGCAACTCGATTTCAAATACTTCTTTATGTAGGCCCTGTTTGTATAGATCATCATTATTAAAATAATCTTTAATATAGTTGATAATGTCTTTGGCATCGTGAATTTCACATATTACGCGGAGATGTTTATCTAGTTTGGAGTAGTTTGGTTCCTCTAACCACAGGTAGCATTTGTTAAAAAAATGCTGATATTCTGAATTTTCCAAATCTTGGCAAGTAAACTTCCAGCAATTGTTGTTAAATCGAAGAATGGTGTTGTTCATCGTAGCTGTGTCACTGTATCTACCCAAACCAAGCTGAAATGTACACTCTTTGCGAAGAAATACAGGCGTTTGAATACCTTTATCGCAAAAAATGCCAAATTGTATATTAGTGTTGGGGATGCCTTGGCGACATACCAAAGTTGGATTATTCATAATTGTATTAAAGCTATCGATATAATCTGATAAAAAGTGCTCTGCTGATTTTCCCTTAAGAACATCGCTAACGTTCAATTTTTTTGTTTCTTTATATTTTACTTGGACTAGTGATAAATACCAATCAAATTGGTCTTTAAGCTTTACTCTAATGATAATGTCGTCAAACTTTCCAGCAGAGTCTTCACTTGAGTATATTATATAGTTTTCAACATTAGCGTCCCTTGACAATTCAGCAGCAAAGAGAGCTGTAGCTGCATACTGATACAGCATACCGAGCTCTGACCGGGATCCCTTCGTCCGCTTCATTGTTATGAAGTTCCCTGAAATAAAGTGTGAACAGTTATTTTTGGGTATATCGTTTTGTACTGGTAGCTATTCAGTGGTTATGATGTGCCTCGTCTGTTATGGTAAAGATACTATACAGAGAAATCAATACTACCAAAATAAATGCGAATCAAGAATTTATAATTCAAGTCATAGTCACGCTGTTGAAGATAGCCGTGACTATTTGCAAATACGTAAATTTTAAAATTCATCCTTTACTTTTCATCTGTATTCTATTTTCGTTTTCACGTTATACGTATTATTGTTAGCTCTATACAACAACATTAATACACATCTTCTTTCCATGCAAATATTATAGTTGGTGTTTACATTCGCTAGACGCTCACACACTTCTAATGTCACTTCAGTTACATTAGAAGTGTTCCATCCAGAAGGAATCATTTGTTTAACTAGATTTTTTGGCTATGTGATAGTTTTACATCAGAAATGAAACGATAATATTTGCAAGAAATTCTATTAACATGTAACACGAAAAAAAATTAATAATGTGTTTGCTTAGTACTCTCCTGTACACGTCTAGGAATCGATAAAATGAGATAGTCGATATCTGCTTGCGGTACTTCGTGCCAAGCAACTTGAACTTCTTTGATTAACTGCGCCAAAGTTTGTGGAGGATGGTGTAAAATGGACAGTCTCCTCCCCATGATATCCTACACATGTTCGATGGGGTTTAAATCCGAGGAACGGGGTGGCCACCACAAACCACTAACGCCTGCTTCTTAGAGAAAGTCTACAGCTCAACGAGCAATATGGGGACGTACATTATCTTGCTGAAAAAGGACGCGTGGACGGGCATCTAGATAGTAGAGTGGTAGTAAAGTGGTTTGTTGGACATCATCAGCGTAATGGGCAGCTGTCATACTGCCTCGAATAAACAGAAGTGGCGATTATTAGAACAGAATCGCGATTCGTCCTTGAAGATGACATTATGCAGTTCTACTTCCCATACTGCCGTTCTCTGCGCCAGTTCAAACGTTGACGACAGTGGTCCGTAGTCAAAGGAAGCACTAATCGTGGATGGTATGAAAAAAGTCCAAAGGCTCGATATGAGGAGCAATATATTTAAAAATTGGTTTTTGAGATAAATGGCAAAAACATATTTTTCCATAAGGGATTAAGATATTCAAGCAGTTTTGTTTTGTTGAATAGGTATTGACTTATGCACATTGTATGCATAGTTTGGTAAATCTCTGATGAATACTTTCAACAAAAATGAGAAAAAAGTGTTTGACATGTGGCATTTTGGAAAAAAAGTCGTGACTTGTTTCGCTTTGAGAAAAAAAACTGCTTTTCCGAGAAAAACCATTTATTAGTGAACGAAAGAAACGTAATAAAACACCCAAAAATGAATATTACAACAAAAAATATTTAATATTTTGATTCAGTATCTTTTGTTAAGCAGTGACACGCTTCTTCTGTCTCCAACGGTCCAACGGGTTCTGGCATCAGATTTTTAAGTAGAAGTTCAAAGTACCACTTAAAATTTCGATCTTGAATCCACTGCTCGCCAAATCTCTTTTGTAGGAGTTTGTTGACTGCCTTTCCTTTGTCGGAACTGATACCCGGCGTTTCTTGAAGAGGCGGTAAAATTGCGTGACTTACGCTTTTGCCCCGTTTCAGCAATGTCTGCGATTTCTTGGAATCGTCGTTGATTCTATAATGGATACCGCTGTTATATTCGATTATTGTCGCACCGCTCTTGTTAGTGCGTTTCTTTATATACATCCTCTTTTGTTCACTTACTCCTTCAATTTTCTTAAATGTGTTGAGTAGAGGTTTTAGGTCGTAAGCTATGAAATCCCTCTGCAGTACATTGACAATACCAACTATTTTATAAACAGTCTCATAATCTTCAGGCAAAATACACTTTTTTTCGGTTTTTTTCGGAGTAGTTTTTCAACCCTACCAAAAACTCGATCCGCTGGTAAATAAGAGTCCAGTAAAAGGGAAAAATAGGTCAATGCTTGTAACAGATGCAGGAGCTTCTTTATAAAGCCAGTACATTAATAGATGGATTATGTGGCAATTCTTATTCTGGCCCCCACATCCGTCACTGAAGAAACGAACCTTCTCGATACCAGTTATATCCTGATTTTTTAAGAAATGGAAGATTGCAGAACCGGTTGTATTGGATCCTCTGCCACAAAGATTCTCTGTCCAAGTATAAAATACTGGGTAAAGACTTTTTGGATCTACAATGCAGAATGCATAGTGTGACACTTGTAGTGAGTAGAATGCTTCCTGTATTGTTTGTTGAAGTTTTGGGAGCACTTGGACTGTTGTAGGTCAAAACATAGTGAGGACATTTTGCTGTTGATTCAACAACAAGTGAAACTGTTTTGCACGCATCTTGTGCACTTTATAATTACGGGTGGCAGTCTTTTTTGCTTCCAAACAGGATGCTGTTGTTGCTTGATACTTAGCCTTTCACAATAACTGCAGATATCACTAGCTGGTGTTCCAAACCCCAAATTAAACTCATTTGAAAAGACTTTATGGAAATAGCCATAATTTACTTGTAAAGATTCATCAACAGTAGAATTGTAAATTGTACACATTTTAGAAATCGTTAACCCGCTCGATAGCCTCTGCGATTTTTGACGGTTATAGTGTGACTCGCGTGCTTTAAACTTCTCGATAAAGGAAACAACACTTTCCTTTTTATGTAGTAGTTTGTCTTTCCATTGATTCCCCCCTCGATTATCACCACCTCGCGTATCTCTTCACCATTGTACGTTTTGCTACCCATAAAATCGGCCGGTGTGAAAGTTCCAAAAGTGTTTCAAAAAATTTCTTGCACACTTGATATTGATTAGTTTTCGTTGCAATCTTATATACTATTTGAAATCGATGCGTTTTCTAGTTGGGGCCGATACTCGTTAACGATGTCTTTTAGGATGCTCTACTTCTATTAAATGAGAAAGCCTCACATTTTGATTCACTAAGTTATTGTCTTTATAAAAACGCCGTTTAACATAACGCGTTGTTTCTTGTCCTACTTCTTTACATTCAAAGTTTTTGTGGCGCGGGAGATTCCACTGCAACTTCCAGTTCTGTAACTGCATCTGCATCTCTGGCAGCATATTTACAAACAAATTCCATTAATTATCATATTACGTGATATTACCTAGTAACAAGTGCGTAGCGACCTACTTAGCTTCCTTTACTTGTTTTCTAACCTCTTTCTTTGCCATTTTTCGTTTTCTACTACCTACATTCTTTTCATATACTAAAACAGCTCCTCCCTCTTCTTCCATTTCAGTAATAATTAAATTATAATTTTCTTGCTAAATATTATAATGACAAAGCAGTTTTTGTTATCAAAGCAAGCAACGCAATCAAGTGAAACATACTAACCCCTACCACACCCCTACTTTATGAGCATAATGGCGATTGGCTGAATGGACATGTTACAGTTAGAAAATAAAAACACGCAGGACTTATTGCAGTTTGAAAATTTACACGATATTCGTTGTTTTACCTAATAGAACTTATTACGGTTTGTCATAAAAGTGTAATAACCAATTTCTAGAGGTAGTTACAGACTATATAGCCACATCTATATCTCAAAATTACATTTTTTGGACATATTGCGTTTTGAAAATTAGCTTCTCATATAGTGTACATATCGTAACGGGACTAACTTCTTCTCTAAACCATTGGTCAGCGATTTGACACATTGTAGCAAAACGTCTTGTAGAGCTAGTTGTCTCAAACGCCTAAGTTCTCTGTGGCTCGCGTCGGTTGACCAGTTGGTCTTCTGCGTGTTCCTCTACCTTGATGTCCACACACGACATATATGGATTACCGTCATTTCAATTCAATTAACACGACGGCTAATTTCACGATAAGACAAACCAATATCTCGATAGGCAACAGTTCTACCCCTGTTAGGGTCACTAACACAGTGATAATTTGGACGTCTTCGAACTCTTGGCATTTTGTTACGCTTAGTACTTGTAGACGGACACGCAGTAGCTAAACTTTTCTATATTAGTCAGCTCTCATGAACATGAATCTCTTCGCAGCAGAGTAAGAAAAATTTTGTTTTTCGCAAAAAATGTATCTATGATAAAAAGTTAACATTCTTATTATAGCATGCTTTAAATATAGTCAGTTTGATGCCAAAAATCAAGTTGAACTTATTACTCCTTCTGGGTATAACACTTTTAATGTTACTGAATATATGTCGGAACCTAGCAGGCAAAACGTGGAGCTACAACCCGGGTACACTGTGGTGACGTATAGTGGTATAGTGAAACCTTCTAGATGTAACACTTCTAATGTCACTGAGTATATATTAGTAAGGAAAGGAGTTACAATTTTAGCGTAAGGATGTTATAAGACAATTAACGTTTTGCATTATGTAGATTGGTATTGGTTTCCGTATCGAAATGTTAACCAAGATAACTACAGTACAAAATATCGGCTAATTTTCGGTCAAGACAATAACAGGAAATACTTATTGTTTAGATTTAGTTTTATCTAACTATTGGGAAAATTATGCGTATTAGATAATGTTAACTATGTTCTTTTGGAAAGAGAATAACAAGCAATAACCACACATCGTTACTAAAGGATAATTGTATCAATTTATCACAACACTTTTACTAATGTCTACGGATACGTAATACTCAGACTTAACAAAATACAACAATATCGTAGAATTAATGTTGTGAGATGCCGAAGAAATTGTCTGAATAACTACAACCCCTAAGATACACAAATACCAAATGGTTTATAATAATAATAGTAGATTAATGAACATTCCATATTTATACTCATTTTTGTGCAATAAACTCATAACATTCTACAATACAATATCTACTTCTAATCTCACTGTTTTAGAAAAAATGTGAGGGTTAAGTCTGCAAATTTTTACAATTAGGAAATGTAAACATTTCTATATATCATTTACTTACTAGAGTGCGTAAAATGCCAGTGTCGGTTACAGTGACTTGAGTAATAACATTTAAAGGATGCAGGCAGCATTTCATAACGTTTTTTTTTCGGTAAAGATGTATTTCTTAGGAGGAAGTACAAGATGTCGCATATGTCACGCATTGATTTAAGCGATTGACAACTTTGTTATTTACATTTTGATTGATTTTGATTTATTCTTGTCAAAAACTTGTAGACGTCATTTGGGAAATTAATTATGGAGAAGTACAACTCTGAACAACGTACCAAAAGTTTTATTTCGAAAGTCATCGTTCTATCGTCTTGACTCAACGAGTTTATCGTCGGCATTTCAATGTTAGAGAAGCTTCTGATCAGACTATGATTGATCGTCTTGTGGCACGTTTTCGGGTGCAAGTTTGAGGTTGTTTCCTTACAAAGTGCAATTGGTTTAAGTGTTGAAGCCCAGCAATACGTATGCTCTGCTTGCATACGCAGTTTGTCTTCAAGAGTCAGCTAGAGAGCGAAACGACTTTATTCACAATCTGATAATGAGCAACGAAGCTCATTTTCATCTCACCGGTTTTCTGAATAAGCAAAACTGCAGAATATGGGCCACCGAAAACCCACGTGCTATACATCAACAAGAATTGCATTCATTAAAATGTACCGTATGTAGTTGAGAATAATCCCGAGCTGTGGTTTCAGAAATATGGGGTAACTGCTCATACCGCCAGACTAACTATGGCTCTCTTAAGAAACATTTGTTGGGAACATGTCATATCGAAATTTGGTGCCTTCGTGGTCGCTGGATTTGGCAGCTCCGGAGTTTTTTCTTTGGGCCATTTACAAGAACGGGTCTACGCAAACAGGTAAACAGTCCAGTAACCATCCAAGAACTCAAGAAAATGTACTCTATAGAGTTCGTCTTCGTGAAACCGCAAATGGCGGCCATTTGATAAACATAATATTTCACAATGAATAAAGAAACAATTACATAATACGCGTTTTAATTAAGTGAAATTAAACGTGTAATCTATTTGAAAATAAAAATTGTATGAGTTATTTAAACCAATGTGTGACATATGCCGCCACCTTGTATATGTATAAACCGGTTATCGGGGATTATAGTGAGCACGAGGACAGTAATAGAAATGGCAGAAAATTGATAGAGTTTGCAATGGAAAAGGACTTACAAATACTTACTACATATTTCCAGCATAAAAATATACCTATAGGAACATGGATATCACCGAATGAAAAAACAATAAATCAAATAGATCACCATTTAATCGGAAAAAAACATCAAGCCTATGTGACGGATATGGATACGGATCGTTTTCTTTTAATAACTATGTAGAACTATGTATAATATGTAGAAGACCACCTACATAACAATACGAAAACGCAATGGTGAGTTACTCAATGGGAATGTTAAAAGATTAAAGTACAAGAAGAGGGTTTTAAGTGAAAATTAGTTAGAGTAAAAATGTGAGTAGGAAAATGGACTGTAAGTTTTGAAAATATGATTAAATTTTGAAGAAAAAGCAAACCCAAAGATCAAGATCGAGGTATGATGACGAGTGCAGGGAGTTTATATTGAAAAGAGAACAGCCAAGAATGAAAATTACAAAGAACAATAGAGAAGAATACAGAAAGAATTATGAACAGAGTAGGAAAGAAGTAAGAGGATGTGCAGAAGAAAGAAGAAAGAACTTGTTAAAACCCAGATGGAATATTTACAAAATATGGAGGTATACAGTTTGAAGCGATGACGGAATATTTTAAGGTGTTTGTGGTGTCGGAAAGTGGAGTAGAGAAAGAAGTAAGTGAACCACCGGGAACAAGTTTTATTGTGACGGCGCAGAGGAAAAAATTAGAAAAATAATAAAAAACTTGCAAAGAAATAAAGCATCGGATGAAAATGGAATAGCAACTGAAATGTTTAAGCCAGGAGAAGAAATTCTGCCATACAAAAAAGGAGATATGACAATTTGTGATAACTAGGAGTTGCGTTGATGTATATGATGTACAAAGTTATGGCAGTATCCATTAAGAGCATACTAAATGAGGCATTAGAGTCAGAACTACGTGAGTATTAATGTGGATTTCGAAAGAATATATCAGCGATAGATCAGGTTGTAAATAGCATCGAACAGAAGTAACCGCTGCATATGGGTTTTATTGATTTCAAAAAATATATGACACAGTGAAAAGAGAAAAACTATACGAAGTAATTAGAGAATTTAGCGTACCTACAAGAAAAAATCATAAGACTGACTAAAATGTACAAACTGTACAAAAAGTACCTAGATATGTATAAACAAACGGCCTGCAGAAAAATTTAGAGTACCTATCTAAGGGTTTGAGGCATGGAGATCCATTGTCCACAAGTTTGCTTAATATTGTTTTGGAAAAGGCTGTAAGAGGAGGTGGATTGAAAACAAAGGGAACAGTTTATAATCAGACCAAACATATAGTAGTTTATAGTATAAGAACTAACGCAAATTTAGTGGAAGCTCTAAAGCAATTAGAGAAAACTGCTAAGAACAAGGGTTTAATAACAAACGAAGCTAAGTATATGGTACTGGGGGATGGAAATTTAAATACGAATAGTGAGAAACTAATTCTTAAGACGGAGGAGATCCAGTACGGGTGCGATAAAGTGAAAAGGTTTAATTACCCAGGAATGACCATTATAAACAAGTGCGAGGAACAAAAATCGAAATTCAGGAGAAAATTACAAAAGAATATAATATATGGGGGGACTATACTGTCTTTTAAATTAAAAAAACACTTCACGCAATTTAAAGAAACAGTACAGAAGTATAAGACCGGTAGCTATGTATGGAAACAGGGGAAATGCAAATGTTGGAAATCTTTGGAAGAAAGGTGCTAAGAAGAATATATGGAGGAAAAAAAAGTGGATGAGAAGAACAATCAGTGAACTGAAGCAGTTATATGATGAACCCTGTATTACCAATGTAATAAAATCTCAGAGGATGCGATGGTTAGGGCACGTAGCGAGACTGGATGACGAACGACCAACGAAACATTTGATAGGAGGTGTGAAGGAAAGAAGAGGAAGAGGCAGACCAAGGACGAAGTGGCTTCTAGAAGTGCAGGGAGACCTGGAGGAAATGGGAGTCAAGGACTGGCAGAGATTATCGCAGAACAAGGAAAGCTGGAAAAAAATATGCAACAAAACCTACTTTGCATTTATTGTTTGTTTTATATGCTATAGAAATTAGTACATAAGCAACGGTAAACATGAGAACCTAGATAAACTAGTAATCTTTCATAATGTGTGTCAAAACTTGAGGTGCAACATAATTTCTTGACGAATAGTGAACTGAAGTTTTAATTTTTTGCAACCTCATTCATAAAGTGTAGGTCAAACTTAAGCAACAAGAAACTTTCCGAAATGTTCCTAAGGATGTTCAAACAGTCAATTCTAGCATTGAAAACTAAACAAAAATCGTCTATTTTGTTTAATTAAAGTAAGTTTCCACAAAAAAAAAAATAACGAAAAATTGTGAATTTTCTTAAATATTTTTTTCTAAAAACACAGTGTAACTGATGGTGGCAACTACCTATCTAGTGCTAATAGTTTTAATGTTAGTGTGGTCTTGGAGAACATTTTCGAGAAGATTCGTCAAAAAGTCACAGGTCCAATCCCAAATCCAAAATTTTACTCCCTTAACTTTTGCATTTTACTATTCTTGGCAGATTTTTTATTTAATTTAAATAAGCCGAACGACTAGATTTATAATACAACTTAATTACTGTAATACTTCTATTTGCTAATAGTGCGTTAAGACAAGAATCAATACACTTCTCCAATTATTGTGGGTATTAAGAATTGCATCATTACAGCTAAACCTTGAAAATGCATCTATATTTTGTTTAATCCGCAATACACGTTTGGTAGTTCTCCTCTTCGTTTGAATCACCTATTAGCCAAAGACCACGAATATGGGCAATAGTGTTTATGTAAAACCATTACAGATTCTCAATAAGAAGTTGATCAAATAAAAAAATAGTAATACTTGCAAATAACATGATTAACTTTCTAATCGTCCAAAATCAAATAAAAAACTGCGAGAGTTCCATTAACTTAGTCAGAATACAACCGAATAAGAATTTTAATTTATGCCATTTGCGATTTTAAAAATAGAATGAACTTTGAATTCTCGAGAATATTTCGGTAAAAAATATAATTTCAAGCTAACACCAATCTTGTAACGGCAATTCTTAGGACCATTTCAATAGAATATTAAACATTACCTATATAGTTACGATAGTATGTATGTTGCGTTAAAGAAACAAAATTACCTTTGAATGACTGAATTTATTAAGAGACGATTTTTTTTTTATTTAATCAATTGACATACCTATTGAACAATTTTTTAAACCAATTATTAATACAACCAGAAATCAGTATTCACACAGTGTTTTACATTTATTAAGTAATATTAGTAGTATAAGTGTGTAGGAATGAGTACTTACCATAACAAATACACTTTCAATTCTTCGCCCAAACACTGATATTGACTGCTAATAACAAATCAAATGAAAACTTTGTAAACAGGAACACTTTTTATACAATATCGACTTTAAATTATCAGTTGGATATATTGGCGGTTGATATTTTTCTATGGTTTATGATTTCGCCTTGTTTATCTAACTTTCCGACTTTATCACACAATTTTCCCAATTACGCAGCTAAATATGTCTTACTGATCTGCTGCAACAAAAGGTCATATTTAAACTTATATAGGTATTTATTTACTTTGACAAGACTAAGAGAAGAACTACAGTCAAATTGATAAGGAGAAGCTATTTTGTGGAGACTGAAAAAGTTCTATCATTACTACTACGGCAGAGAAATAATGACAGACTATAAACCACTTACGAGAATACTACGACCTGACAAGAATTTACCGACAACATCAGCTATACGACTACTACATTACGGAAGCTTCATGGCAAGATTTAAATATGAGATCATATACAGGAATACGAAGAAACATACAAATGCCGATTGCTTATCACGATTTGCTTTACAACATACTAAACCAGAGACACTAGGGGAGGAAGCAACGTATTACCTTAGTCAAATACAAATTTTACCAGTTACTAGAAATGATATTAGGAAAGAAACAAGGAAAGATACAGAACTAACGAAAATTATAAATGAAATTCAAGAGTATTACTAGCTACAGATTAAGAAACATTAACGCAATTTACCCTACAAGACGGATGTTTATTTAATGGTATTCGAGTAGCCATACCAACAACTTTAAGAGAACGAATATTAGAAGAATTACATACAGCCCATGCAGGAATTGTTAGAATAAAAACTTAGCCAGAAGTTGCGTATGGTGAAGAGGAATCGACAACGATATTGAGAAAGTAGTGAAACAGTGCCGACATTGCCAAATTAACAAGAATCATCCGAGAATAGTTACGCCTACCCATCCTTGGGAATATCCGAAGATACCGTGGAATAGAATACATGTGTATATATTCTAGCATGTTATTTTCTTTTTCTTTATTGTTGACGTTTACACCAAGTATTTTGAAGTGATATGAATTCAAATTCAATGCCCAGCAAGATTACGATTTCAAAATTACGAGAAGCATTCGCTCGATTTGGATTACCAGTATCGCTAGTCAGCGACAATGGACCAGCATTTAGATCACGAGAATTTTATGAATTTACGAAGTCTAATTGTATCATACACAAATTTACAGCGCCGTACCATCCAGCGACTAATGGTCAAGCCAAACGCTACGTTCAAACGTTTAAATGAAGTCTGCAAGCTCCAGAAGGGGGAGACATAGATTTGAAACTATATAGATTTCTCATGCAAAACAGCAAAGTTTCAGATACAACAAGAGAGAGCCCAGCTGAAATGCTTTTAGAAGGACCATACAGAACAGTACTAAACTTGGTTAAAAGGAATTTACATGAAGGGAAAAATGAGCGGTTACCTTTATATGCAAATGAACGATAGTGAGGGGTTGGAGCCTTAGCCCCAAAATGACTCTGTGGCTATACACAAGGGTAGTTCGACCCATGATAACCTACGGAGCAGTAGTATGGTGGCCAAAGGCGCAGCAGGTGGGGGCGGCCAGAGCGCTGGGTGGGGTTCAGAGACTAGCCTGCCTCTGCACCACCGGCGCAATGAGGTCGGCCCCCACTGCGGCGTTGGAGGTTATCCTAAACCTGCCACCGTTACATATCTACGTCCAAGGAGCTGCGAGGTCCGCAGCATATAGGTTGGCGTATAAACAAGCGCCGATGAGCAAATCGCACGGTGCTGAATACCAAAAACTGTTGAATGAACTCAAGAAGGCACCCCTCACGGGGGCGCCAAGTGACTCCATGGTTCAGAAATTCAACCTTGATAGGAAATATCAGGTTGTAATACCAGACAGAAGGACTGGGAGAAAGGCTCTCCGATAAGAGCGGACTCGAACTGGTATACAGACGGCTCCAAAACCGAACAGGGGGTAGGAGCCCGGTATATATGGAGGAAAGCCCAGGAAGGCTCTCTCGATAAGCTTCAGCAAAGACAACGGTCTTTCAAGCTGAGGTAGCAGCAATCCACCGTTGCGTCAGAGAAGTGGAAAGATGGACCGAGGTCGGTAAAAGCGTCGCCATCTTCTCGGACAGCCAAGCAACACTTAAAGCGATCAATTCAGCAAGTGTTGACTCCAAACTGGTTTGGGACTGCGTTAACGCCCTAAACGAGGTGGGTCCCCAAAGGAAACTAACCTTGGCCTGGGTTCCCAGCCACGAGGGTGTGAAGGATAATGAGGCGGCAGACCACCTGGCCAGACAAGGCTCGTCGAGGCAATTCGTCGGGCCCGCCCCATCCTTCGGCACCACCAAATCACAAATTAGAGAATCCATCAACGAATGGATTCACAGTAAGTCCAGAGATTGGTGGCGGAAATCACCTGGGCAAAGACAGGCAAAGGAGTTCTTAAAAGAACAGAAGCCTGAATTCACTAGAGACCTACTAGATAAAGAGAGGAAAACCGTCAAAATGTTAGTAGGCCTTTTGACAGGTCACTGCAGACTGAATAGGCATATGTACAACATAGGCCTGGCGGAAAATGCCTTGTGCAGATTCTGCAAGGAGGAGGAGGAAACCCCAGTCCATGTGCTGTGCCAATGCGAAGGCCTGGCAAGGACAAGGTTTCTTATTTTGGGAACAGAGTATCCCACAGCACTAAACTACACACAGGCGCCTTCTAGGATTACTGGGGATCACAATAGACCGGGAAGGTCGCGGTGAAAGAGGCCCGTAGGGCCACCCGTAATCTAATCTAATCTAATCCAGGGGTTGGAGACCGAGGTATGGTTTGATTCTACAATAATAAATAGTGCAAATGGAAAGCACTTGCTGTGTTGCCCGTTGTGATTAGTTTCAATGTTAGTGAATACGCTTTGTTGGTTAGGTTGTTCTGGTGGCTCTAGAAGTTACTGATTATCACTTCGTTTGACACATAAAAAGTTGTGCAAAACACATGCTGTTTGAACGATTAAAACTGACGTTTCAACTTTCGTTGCCATTGGTCTAAAAATATTCGCCATCTTTGAACCAATATTCCGAATGCATTTTCCACAGCTCGTTGTGCTCTGGAGACTCTAGTAATAATAATAATTTTCTTTACGAGGATCGATCCTTGATTGCCAATAAGGGAAGGGTCTCATAAGATATGCTATCAGAACAAACGCTTCATCTCCAACTAAAACATTGGAACAAGGTTCGTTGTGTTCTGGCAAAGCTTTGTCTTTTGAAACATTCATCTGGCCTGCTTCAAATTGTTGACCCATATTAGAAGCTTAACAAATTTCACCGTTGCTGTTTTTAGACCCACTTTTGTTAGGACACTTTATGGTTACATGTTTGTCGTCTACACTGTCAATACAATTTGGCCAATTTTTTGCCATATATTTACAAACTCTTTTGCAGACTGTTCCCAAGTCTCAGTTGTTGGTTCGAGTAAATAAATATGCCCCATTTATTTGCAAATAAAATGCGAAACTCCCTTTGCCATTTGACTAACTGTTGCAAATGCAACTCTAAAGTTGTGTTCAATTGTAGAAAAACTGTCTCCAATGGCAAGAAATCTGAAAAGAAATAGACAGATTCGCATTTGAACAATATTGATGTAGATCATATAATAAAACACAACCATAAGATACCAGAGATACTTATGTGCATTATTTGAAAACAAATAAAACGAAAACTGGGCAAGTTGCGAAAACTGGAATTGATTATTTTCAAAATGAAACGAGGAATGGACAAGATTGAGTTGTTGGTTTTAGCTCATGCAAAAACCGTAAAAACATTCTCAAAAAAACCGGCAAGCCATAGCGAAAATGAAAGTCGCAGAAGATATTATGGAACAGGAATTACAGAATATGGAAGAACAGTCGTCTACTTTACCAGATCAGAGTTCTTTTATTGGCCTACTACTAGTACGGTTGGGCCAGTAATGTCTCCATATTCACCTGAATATACATACATACTCTGGTTGATACCCTACATACTAATCGTACATCGTTAATACAATCACCACATAATTCTCCAGAAATTCAGCAGCAACATCAAATCTTTAGCAATACAATGAACATAACATAAACATTTTGTAATTTATAAAGGTGTTTGGTATTTTTTTGTTTCTTGTCCTTATAATAAAAATATCTAAAAATATATTGCTTTCTTTACTTTAGCGTTAACACAAGTCGTTCTTCTGCTGATATAGGTACACGATAATTTTGGTTTTGTTTTTAATATCTTCTTTAAAAGAACATAAAATTTCGTCGAAACATTCACCAGACATTCTGAATTAAATATATTATAAACGTTTTTCTTCCTCTCGGAGTTGCGGCATCCAAACTTGTTACGATCTAAATTAATTTTATGAACCCATTTCCGTTTCCTTTTCCTATAATAAAAATAGATTACTCATAAATACTAGATGAATTTAACGACAAACCGCAAACCTAGACTTTTCTTCATCTTCTACAGCAAGAAACAAACATAATAAATAAACTGACGCTGTGGTGTAGATAGGCGTGCGAACTTCGCTAACGGAATCAATCGCAAATAATAGTTTGAGTGTCGCTGCGATTATTTCCTGTTAGTTTGGGAGAGCCTTTAGAGTACAACCACTTCAAAGACATCAACCGATGTACCAACGCTTCGGCGTTCAACCAGGAAACGAAAACCCCCGACCCGATTGAACCTGGTTTTGCTTTATTATTTCCATGTTCTTCAATAAACCTTGCTATAGTTTGTTTTTTAATTCGTAGAAGTAAACTGAAAAGCACAATCACATCAGGAAATTTTTGCTGTTAGTGATTTGGCGGGAAATTTAAAATGATTGTGAACATTAATCAATCATTATTTATTAACTTAGATATAATTATATTAATAAGAAAGTATGTAAAAATGTAATATAACAAGCAATAAATACACTCAATCAACTCTTAACAGAAGAGTTTTGTTATACGTAGAAGCTTGAGAAACGAGAAAATGACACACAGAAAATTGACATTTATTACACAGTTGAAAATATAGAGTTAATATTTAACTCTATGCGGTGATTATAAAGGTCCACTAGTTTTAGAGTAAAATATTTACTAGACCAGGAAGAATTAATGTTAGAGTTTATTCTACTCTAGTTAAATGCTACAAATTAACTCTGTTTTAACTAGATTTAAAATTGTTTTTACTCTAGATAATTATAATATTGACTCTGTAATTACTAAATAATCCACCTCTCGCTAGTGTCAACAATAGCTTTTATAGTTAAATAAAACTAATTATAACATAAAATATTTATTCAAACAGACTAAACATTAATACCTAAGAAAAATTGTATTTTGGTAGAATATAAAATATATTTTGCTGTTTTGTTGCACATGGCTGATGTTCAGTTGTTGGTTCGTTAGTACGTTCATCATATTGTCTTAAAGCAATAATTTCAATCGGCTGATTCTGATTTTTGTTATGTTCAAGATAGTTCACAAAAACATCTTCGTCGATAATAGTTCCGCAGCTGTCAGCGAAATAGATGCTGCAGCCGTCTAATACCGGAAACTTTTTGATTGCTAAAATAAAATATGTAAATTATATAAGGTTTACTGTAAATATAGGATACAATTAGTGAATGATTTTAAATTGTAATATATAGTGTATAGAAATTAGTGGGCAATCTACACGTTGCGTCTTTCATTTTTTTATTCTTCCATATATCCCTTATAAATATGTAGATTTCCAACGGTTGATAATAATTTTACAAGAGATCGCTAAAGTTTCGCATTTTTACTAGCAAATTTGGGAAGTAGTTGAAAGTTAGGAAAAATCAAGTAAGCTTGAACGGGAATTTTAGACAAAAAAGACAATGGTGTAAGCAAACATTCCACGCATACATTACCCGACAATCTGTACACAACCTGTATAGGTTAGAAATATATTAATGTCTTAGCTCGTTAGAACATCTCCTGCCGACTGCATATGTTCACTCAACTGAATGTTGTGTGTTAACCTATCTCATAAGCGATTTACTTTGATATGAGCTTTACGTTTTAAAATTTGCCCAGGATTGCCTTCCAGTATTAGCATCAACATATAGAATATCTTGTATATTGTGATTTAGTGTGTTAGGTATGTATACAAATAATAAAAAAACCGGAATACCCAAATAATATAGAGTAAAATGATATGTAAAGTTGTCTATAGTGTAAAATGTACACGGGAATTTTTACTAAAAATTATTTACCATCAACTCTACACTATTTACACGGCAAAATTTAGAATTGTGTACGGTATCGTGCAATAATTAAATTAAGTAACAAGTTTTATACATTAAATGTTTTAAAGAAGGAAATACAAAATAGTCTGACGGTGATAAATCGCAAGATATAGGAAGAAAGAGGTCGTCACTAATAAGCCTATTATCGACGAATTATCGCAAATATTCCAAAGTAGCGTGTGCAACATGGTTTTTTTACATAATCTGGCGGAAGCAGTTTTTAGAACATTTGTTGTTTATAAGGCAGCATTCGGAGATCTTTTTTAATAAGAGTATGTGTCGTTGCAATGCTCAAACTTCATTGCTGTAATAGCCGCCGTACAGAAGTAGTAGTAGTTATTCTTAAACCTTCCGTGGAAAAGTTGCTATTGTTAAGAATCAAATTCTAAAATCTTTGTTGAAATTCCTCTTTGCAATTATTTATGGAATAATGCCAATTTTCATTTTTGTTACATTCACCATTCCAAAAATAACATTTTGCTACATACATATATTTGTGTTCCTGAGTAAACGCGTTTGTAAAATAACTAAATAGGTAATGTATTTTTGACACTAATCTATTTTTGACTGAAGTCAAACTTCTGTCAAGTAAGTAATAATTCATGAAGTAAAGACGCTTGAATGATTGGCATTCCCTATGTAAAATTCTGAATTATGCATCGCTGTGTGCAAATTCGTGTAGTTTAGTTGCATATCGATCCAAAATTTGTCGCGCTTCGATTCGCAATTAATTTGAAAAAGATGGTACATACAGCCGTGGCCATATGTTATAGTCCAGGCAGGTAATTTTCAATTATAAGAAAAGTAAACGTAATAAAGTCAAATACAAGGTCTGTTACTATACGATCCTGTGTGCAGGAATCGTTTTACGGTGTTTTGCACTGCACATTTAGAACATTTCATTTGTTTTGCAATGTTCCGTTGCGATATTCCCTGTCTGTGCAGTAAAACAATTTGGCCTCGCGCTGCTTCATTCAATTGAGGTTTTTAGGCATACTTGTTTCAAACATGTTAATAAACAAATGTAGGTATATTAAGAATACTTTAATTTAATTTATAATCAAAAAGGGACACAACGATCTCTACTGTTTCACGAGTTAAAATAAACTAAAATATGTATTATATTCGCTGTACTCCTTACATTTTTTTTTATTTATCGCCGTTTCTAGGAAATGTTTGCCGTTTCTAGGAAATGTTTTTTACAAATTCAGTACCTTCTCACGGTTTACTACCACCTAAAACGAGACACTTTACTTGGAATTTCGATAATAGCATAAAAATATGATTTCTAGGTATTTTTCGAGGTGGACTATAACATATGGCCACGGCTGTATGTAGCGGAAGCTAGGTGCAGCGACAGGCGATATTTAGCGTGTGCATTATTGAACTCTTCATTCAAAGCTATTTAAAAAAGCTGACACATCAGCGTTATTTTATAGTGTCTATAACATCAGCAGCTGTTCTTGCGTTACATTAATCGAGGTGAACCTTCTCGATTCAATAGGCGGCGCATATTAGAATTTATAAGGGAGATTTTAATTTTGGCATCCGCGTCGTAATTGAACAAAAATTTTTTGGATTTATATTCTACATAATTGTATCTTACCAGTCTTAATATTTTTTACTTTTATTTCAAATACACCCTGTATTATTGACAAGCATCACAAATGTAAATTTTGGTTTTCGGGTTTACACCAGCACAAAGAATGTGGGCCCATTCATTACACTTGCAACATTTTATCCACTTCTCTCCTCCTTTCGATCTGGAAAATGTTTCTCCACAAAACAAACAAAACGCATCAGATTTGTCTTCCTTGTCTAATCTCTCCTCATGAAATTGCAATTTCTCTTCAAATGCATCACCAGGATCTATTTGCATGCATTTTTTCGCCTGTTGCGCTGTTTTTCTTCTTACTTTTTCCCTTTTTCTTTCTTCTGCTTTGCGGCCAATGCTTTAGATGTTGATGGCATGGGACTCAAAACAGCCAATGAAACAGAACCTTTCTCATTTCTAATAGCATTTTCGTTATTAGACGTATTTTCTTTCCCACATAGTTCATCTGCAGTATCAGGTTCTGCTATGGTTGCCTGGGTATCATCCTATGCATTAGGCCTATCTGTTGTAATGGAAGGCGCAAACAAGTGATCCGGAAAAACATCTGGATTTATTGGCCAACGTCCTGAGTTTTTAAAACCACTTGCAGCATTCTCGATGGTTGCTGCTCTTTCATATGCTGTACGAAAAACTCTTGCTACCTGAAGTCGAGAAATTGATTTCCCGTCGTTTGATCTATTTTTTTTCGTAATTTCTTGGTTTAAATATGCTTTTAGAAGTGCAAAAAGGATACGTCAAGGGTCTGGGTACGATGGCTACAATGAGCAGGCAAACACAACAATATTATACCATTTTCTTTGGCGAATTGCAAAACAGCCTAGTTTTTATGGCTGACGTGTCCGTCTAAGGCTGGTAGGACAGGTGATCCAACCCGATTCCTGAGGAAGTCCCGGGGAACCCGTAGGAGCTCCTTCAAGTAAACCTTCTTTCCAGCGGAAAAATAAAAGTAGGGGAAATATAATTGCTTATGTGTATTCCTCTTTCAACACCAGCAATTGTACCCACCTGCTTTTTTCCTTTGCTTGCAAATATTTTTGGTGGTTTTTTTTTACCGTTGATACTGCCGTCTGATCGACATTATAAATTCTTTCCGGCATAATTTTGTATTTATTAATGACTTCCTCATATACTTAAAAAAAGTTCGCTATTACTGGCTTATTGAAGGCCATTGCCGGAGCTATAGAGGTATTTTCAGGTTTTCGTAATGTTAGATCTAAATTACGTTTCCTGAAACCTCTAACCCAGTCACATCCAGTACGTTTTGTAGTTCTGTTAAATCTGTTGGATATTTTATTTGCTTCTCCCCAATCATAAACTAAGCGTCGTAAGTCGTCACAGGTAAGCCCAAACAGTCGTTGCTCCAATAGCTTTAGATGTTCAACTAACATTTGTTCTTGCTCCTTCGTGAATGTTGCATGGAATCTATCAAGACCTTTTGCACTATGTTTAATTGCTTTATTGACATCTGTAGCTCTTCTTCTGAGAGTAGTAAAAGGGACACCAAAAGTCTTTGACGCTTTCGCCCAACCCATTTGCTAACTTTGAACGGCTCCTATAGCATTCTCCATCGCATTCTCCTCCCATTTTTGCCTGTCAGTTTTCTAACATAGTTACCGACCATTTCTGTAAAGAATAAAACTATGTATAAAAGCTATGGTAAACCTGCAGTTTAAGCAAAATATATGCACGCATTTGTAACCACGGAAACGTGGATTGTTGGTTTTACAGCGTTACCTATATTACATTATTTTTAGGAGTATAATTTTAAGATGGGAAAGATTATAAAATGAGAGTATCAGCAGACAAATGAGTTAAGATATCGTATATTTTTTATTATATGTGCCTAAAACGACATACACCCGTTGGCTGGTGTGCCATTTTACCTTACGGCAACGTACGCCGATTTACCCTTTGGAGACATTCTGCCAACTAACCTAATTTTTAAATAGCATGCTTGTGATTTAAATTGAA
>SMLS01069134.1:0-28012 GCA_004785975.1 Popillia japonica
TATTCTCTGTTGGGCAACTTAATAAATTATTATTATTATTATTATTAATAATATTGCAAAGCTCTTCGACTGTGTTATGTTTGGTTTTGAAAATGGTATTCTTAGGTATGGAAAAACAAAATAATCTGAAATTATCAAATCTGGAGATCTTGCAATAAAATTAATAATTTTTATATCAAATGCTCTAAATGAGCTCTTGCATGCTGGAAATATTCTCTCATAAGACATTACATCATAACAATTTTAATTGAAAGAAGGCTATAATAATACATCAGCACATCTTTTAGCAATTACGATTTCGTTACAAAATGTGGATCCTATAATTCGTCTTCTTGAAATTGCTTGCCAAACATCTAGTTCTTGTGAATATAGCTGGGGTGGTTATCTGCACATCAAATTCTTATATGTACATTGCTTGTTCTAACCCTAACATTACATCTACTTAAATAAGTTTATTATTTAAATTTGTGAAAATTGTGAATTTGTGTGTAAACTGTCAGAATTTCTTCTTCTTCACTCAAAGTTAGAGGCTTTCAACTCGAAAAGCTCTTTAATTTCGCCAGAGCCGAATGGGTATAAATTTATCTCAGCTCTGTGGTGGAAAAAATTAAAAGAAAGGAAACTACTCTTTTTCGAGTCGGGGATCCAGCCCCTCATACAGCCAAAAAGGAGCTTTGGAACTAAGGAAAACAAAATTACAAAAACAAATGGAAAAAAAAGAGAGGAAAAAGGGGACTTATTTCTGTCTATACTGACGCTTAATTTCGCAATTGATTATGGTTCAAATCTCGCAACTCTCAGCATTTGCAATCAGGGGAGTCCAAAATATCAATATTGGGAAGATGATAGGAGAAACGATAGTGGCCAAATCTTAAACTGTAAGACAGTAAAAGTAAAAGCTCTGCAAGTAGAAGCCACATCAAGAAACCATAAGCGAAGCGCTACAATCACTTGAACTAACTTAAAGGACCTCCCATGAATAGAAGAGGAAGAATACCAAAATTCTCACACAAAAGGAATCTACCAAGTACGTAAATGCGTAATATCAAGTAATATTAACTAAAGAGGAGCTTGATTTAAATATATACCTATTCTCTGATTAGACTTATTGGGAATAAACTGCCATTGAGCGAGAGAATGGATTTGAATTCCTAGATCCATTAGACCATAAAAATGACTTTATTTCCGATTCCTCTTTCAAAGTACCAATGGGATACCTAATAGGAATGGCAGTCTCATTTAGGTCTAAATTGATGCAGAAAAAGTAACATTTACGGAATGTAGGAATAAATTTCCACTGAAGAACGAGATGGATTGAATTGCTTAGATATCCATTCGCAAAAAATAATAACCTTTTCTTAAAAATGAAATCTTTAGCCATAAAAACCAGCTTTATTTTTCGAATAACTACAAATATTCCAAAACAAGAAAGTTAATGCACTATTGAATCCACTTCCTGATTTTCTCTGCCAAATTTAAGGAGCTAATGAGAATGAATTATTATGATATAATCGTCTTTGTAAGCATTCTTTCTTTTAACGATCTGTGATTTAGGAGCAATAACAGATTTGCATCAATTGAAGGTTTTTACTTTTATCGAGCCACTCTCGAGAATGAAGGCCTTATGGAAGGGGAACAGACTGGCTAATTGGAGAAAACGATCTAACCTCAAAAGATGGAAAATTTTGTTCAGAATATTGAATTTTAGAATCCTCGGACACGTTTTTGAGGCATCAAAAAAGGAATATTCACATCTAGTCGTATCTCTCTTTGATAAATATGTTTAGGACATCTTCTATTCCTAACAATTCATACATGGAAGGACTGGATGCACTTCAAGTCTTTGAGATTATAAAAAAAATATTTTCCATCTAAATGTTACGATATTGGAAGTAGTATTTAATGAAATAGATTTGCCATTCTCAGCTGATGTTTTTTCTCTGAAATGTGAGATTATTTTAAAAAGAAAAAAACATTGTAGGTACTTGCATCAACATTGAATTACTTGAAAAAGCTTGCTTATAAATTGGAGATGAAATTGTATGTATTCAAGAGCGCTAATACTTTTTAGGAGCCAGAGCTAATAATAATTCGAGAAAGCGGATGTGGATGTTTCTGGGCCCTATTTTCTCGAAAACTCAGGAACGGGCAAGAAGGGTTCTAAATAAGAAGTTTACTTTCCGTATATTTAGGTTATATCCCTCATCCCTCCTCCAGCAGTAAGCGGGGTACAGGGTAATTTCAATAGGAAATGTGTTTATTCAGAAGTATATACAGTCGATGTCCAAATTATTAGAATCACTTAATATTTTACGCTTTTATATGCTAGATATGGCTGCATATGAGCCGCAAGTTGCTGTCAACCATGATATATAATGATGACCAAAGAAAAGGATTACCAATGGCTGAATATTAGTTATCCGCAGGTACTAGAGGATAGCCGATGTGGAAAAAATGAAAAAAATATTTTCAAACTATTGATTATGATGGCATTAAAATATAAGTCTAATAATTTGGCCAGAAGTTGTATGCACTGATCTGCCCAACTGAATACAAAGAACCAGTATTATTCGCAACGATGTAAGTTCATTTCGTGTACTTCTCCGTAGAGAAAGAAAAGCACCCAAACAAAATACCTCATTTAAGATTTCCCCACTTAAATATTAAACGCTTTTAAGAATTAACGATCCATTTCATCAGCATTAAACATTGTTTGAAATCCCCCCAACGGAGCGAAATTATTTAAGTGTATATACAAAGCATCTTTTCTGCGTCGGAAAACGCACCCCTATTTAACTTGTTAATTAGAATTAAGTTTATAAATCTCCTCCCGATGGGGTAGTAGTATTTAGGTACGAACGAATATTTACGGAAACAGCATTCTAAGAGGAAGTACGACGACCGATGACGTCGCCTTTACTAACACCCTACTGTTTCTCCCACCTATCCGTTCCGTATTGCCTCGATGCGAGTCGTAACGGCGGATGTTTTCACCTTTCTTACACACAGGCGTAACCGTACGATCCCGTCTCTGATATTTTTCATATTTAAATATCCCATTCTGTTCCTGACACGCAAAAGTCGAATATAAATCAAAGTTTTCCAACAGATATTTCCGTCTGCATTTGATAATTCAATCCTGTCGACTCTCCGGGTATCAGAGCGGCGAACTCTAGATGTTCGGTATTCAGGTGGGGTTCCCCGGCTTCGCTTACTTTGCGGCCGAACTCGTCTGAGCTCTACGTACATACATAAGGGAAGCCGGGGAGAAAGTAATGTAAGTATCTCTTTCCTCGCTTTCGCAATCGGAATTAAAGATGACGTCGTGCTACTGCTTTTGTACACAGAGTAACTTCCATTGAAACATAAGTTTTGATTGTGTTTTCGCCTCGGTGCTACCTCTTTGCGCGCTACCATGATACGTCGGTTGTTGGACGATTCGATAGAGTTATTTTGTTTCTAGTTTTTGAAGTACGTTCGTCGTTTTTTTCGGGGCACACATACATCACAAATCTCATCTGGATTTTTTTCCAAGGAAAGATGGAAGTTTTCTTATTCAGTTG
This sequence comes from Popillia japonica, assembly GCA_004785975.1. NCBI lineage: Eukaryota > Metazoa > Arthropoda > Insecta > Coleoptera > Scarabaeidae > Popillia > Popillia japonica. The sequence continues at coordinate 3,564 of SMLS01069134.1, forward strand.
ACATGCGGACTTACATAATAATGATGGGGGAAACTGTGATGATCAATGGGTATGAAATACGTTTTCGAAGCTGAATTCTTTATGTTTCAAGCTATGTATTAACGTTAGGTTTATCAACTTCGTTCTAAACGATAATATTAAGAATACAATTAAATATCTCAATAATGAAGCCCAACTTCACATGAGCAGAAAATGTATTTATTGGATCGGCATTTCATTACTGACTGTGTTCAACGTGTCTAACTGGTTGGCAACAATTTCATCTTATGTATGTAGATATCTTAGTGTGTGTAAGATAAATATTTCACATTTTATGTACATACATAAATGACGCTGGTGTGGTAGTGACGTTCAACAGAGTGCTGGCATGATAATTCAAATACGCCGTAGAGCCATTGCCTTATAACCACAATTATGACTAGATGCACACTTGGACGGAGACAAGACGCTGACGGGAATACTATGGCGTGGGCAATGTTTTTACGGAGCACATTAGGACCTATAATCTCCATACAACAATCCCAGATGTCTATCCAGATATGTGAGTATAGTTGTATACCAGGTTGACTCGTTCATGAGAAGAGTATTTCCATGTCTTAACCCTGCGTTAGTGGTGTGGGGTATGAGAGACCCCAGTTTTAGTCCCTTTGCTCATTACTATTTGGCGCCGTCTCCGATTGCCAGCATATGCTCAGTACCTTCGCACAAAGTCTAGTCAGATGCGATGACGCACCTATTATCATCTCTGCCAATTGTGTGTTATACGTGAAGAAAGACGGTTGGGGGTCTGTTATACCCCAGTACACTAAATTCGTTAGTATTTGTTATCAATTTGGGAAATTAATTACATTATTACGTTTTACAATTACTAAGATTGCAATACATCTTTTGTAGGATGTCTTACGAACAGGAACAACAATTAGGGCAGGCTTTGTGGGACGATTTTGGCGCGATATCTGATGTTGAAGTGGAGGGTGATGATGAATCAGACGGCGAAATAGAAGTTACGGTGATCGAAATAGCAAAAAATGAAACTCAGGTACAAGAAGAAGAAGAACAGGAAGAAGCTAATTTGGTGCTTACAGACAACGATGTTTTTTTTTTGTTGACGCAAATAATGCTAGATATATCCAAAAAATGTGAGAACAAGTTCAGAAAATATAATTACCCATCTACCCGGGGTGAAAAACATTGCAAAAAGAGCTCGCACAGTTTTGGACGCTTGGTTTTTATTCTTTACAGACGAGATGCTGAATAGTATTACAGAATATACAAATGTGAAAGTATCAAGAATATCACAGTCATATAATGCTACATACCAATATTTGGTGAAACCAACAAATATAACAGAGTTGAAAGCAGTACTAGGCCTACTTTATTAAGCTGGATTGTATAAAGGCAACTAACAGAATGTCGGTGATTTTTTGTGTACAGATGGCAGTGGAGTAGAATTATTTAGAACCACCATGTCAAAACAACGATTTTACAGACGTGCAGTTGATAAAATAGCGGTAATTAGAGGCATTTATGACCGACACAACATTAATGGCGCTATTACTTCGCAGCACACTAACGAAGGGTTAAGGGCCGAATGGTCATGGAGCGGTTTGAACATTGTGGTGCCATTTGGGGAGGTAAATCCACGCCGAGTGCTGCAAGTTTTTAGGGCTAGAGGTGGTTGTTTAACTCTTTTGTAGATCCTATTCATATAAGATTTGCTGTAGCCGTTCGGTGCTGCTATTTGGTAAATGATTTGAAGTTCATTTTCTGTTTTCTTCTAGCTCATATATAAATTTTATGACGGGATGTTTGTTATTTATTGAGTGATGAGAGGTTTCCAGAACAGATCCACTACAAACATTATAAAAGAAAATCAGAACAAACAACTGCCCACAGGACACCAAACACTGTGATAATTGTCAACGCGTTTCGAGAGCAAAGCTGTCATTATGAAGGCGATAATAAAACTAAAGAATATTATAAAAACAACTCAACAAGAACAAGAAGAAGACTTCTCAATTCTGTTACGTTTCAGATTAGCCATATGCTCTTTGCACCTAGTTGAGATCGAACGTCTGTTTGCTCAATATATTTTTGATTACAATTTTTACAATTAATTTCATAAATTCCTGACTGCTCCAAAGGTTGTACCTTATCCTTAGGGATACCGCCCAGACTTCTCAAATTAGTGCCTGAACTGTAAGCCATCCTAAAATCTGGCTCCTTGAAGATTTTACTCAAACCTTCAGTGATAAAGGAAGCAAGAGGAAGGGTAGAAAAAAGCGTAGTAGTGACATCTTCCCGAAAAGTCGATTTTTTTTCAAAAAATTCTTATCATTAAACTTCCTATATTAACTGATAGATAGTGTGAGGTTGGAAATCATTAGACCTGGCTGCATCTTTTATGACTTTAAGCTCTTTCTCATACCTAACCTTGTTCAAGGGAAAGGTGACTTGCCATTTTGTGTTAGGCATAATGATGGGAATCTGATGGAATCTAGCGAAGTTTACTAGTTTCTTTTCTATATCCGTCAAATTCCAAACGATTTTTATTTCTAATAACTAAAGTATCTAGGAAGGGTGGCTGACCCTTTTTCTCTTTTTCATATGCAAATTTTATGGTTTCAAACTCCTTATTTAAACTGTTAACAAAATCGATCATCATTCCTTTGCGTCGAAAATTGTGAAAATGTCATCCTCATACCTTAGCCAAACTCCAGGAAAATATTCACCCATCGATTTTAAGTTCTTTTCAAAACGGCTTATGAAATGGTTACCTAAAGAGAATGACAAGGAGGAACCCATTGCCGCCCATTCCAGCTGTTCGTAAAAACTACCGTTGAATTGAAAAATATTCTGCTTCATACTGATGTCAGTTAGACGAATATATTCCTGGACGCATTGTTGGCTCAAATTATTTTGAGTCAACAAGTCCTGCAGGTATGTCAAGGTGTCTGGAATCCGTACACTAGGAAAAAGGGAACTAAATTGTGTGAAATTAATATTTCTGAATATTTTGAATTACTTTAATAAATTCTAGAGAGTTCTTGTGCAGGAAAATTATTAAATTCACTGGTCAACTAGCTGGAAAGCTTGGAAGTCGGTGTATCAATCGCCCACACAATTGTCCTCAGCAGCTTACCAGATTTGTGAATTTTAGATTAGCAGTATAACTTCATGGTAACAGGATTGGAAACATCTACTTACATCTAATATCGGTAGTAAGAAAATTGTTGCAACCTTTAAACACATTGTTTACATCTCTAATCATTTTCGGCAAAGAATTTTTATTAATTGATTTATAAGGACCACTACTCAATAGGTCCTTAACCCTATCGTAGTAGTCCTCTTTATCTGATTGTAAAATAACAATCTTGTTTCCTTTGTGGGTTTTCAAACAAAAACAATCTTTTTCGCGCCAAGTTTTAATGATTTTAATGTACTCGGATTTTTGAGGATCTCTATAGGATGTCAAATTTTTTGAAATTGTAACTATGCAAACCAGCCTAACGAACTGCTTTGTCGGCTCCGGTAACCGAAGGATAGAAGATTATATTTCGGCAATAACCCATTCAACATCTGACTTGGAAGTCTGCAAAGTTCCCGTTGTTAAAAGTAACTATGCGAAGATTGATTTCCCAGTATTCTTATGACTTTCCATGGAGCCCTATTGTTATTCTTATGAAAACAACCTTTCTAAACTAAAATCCAGTATTCATGAAAAAGGTTCAGCTGTATGACTGAAAAAGTTGACTGTACAAAATCAAGAACACTGTAGATCACTCAACTGTCGAGCTATTCATTCTAAAGTGTAATAGTTATATTTTCTTCCTATTTGGGCTCTTGCAAATACCAACTAGCTGCGTTTTAATCCACTATTCATTATTCATAGCGTCTACCAATTTCTTATTGATTTTTTATTTGCACATGCGTGAACTTGATTAATTAGCGGTATTTGTATAAATATGTATAGAATAGACAAATAAATTGGCCGACTTTAACAACATTCAGGGCCGCAAAATTAAAAAATTTCTGATGTATTGCAACTAAATTTGATTTCTGATTTTCAATTACCCACTTCTACGTAGTTTTCGTGTAACTTAACGGCTATTCATGGTAACCCTGTATAGCAGAATATATCTTGCGCGATTTAAAGTGTCGTAGTATAATGTAACAGAAATGCTAGTAAGTTACGCCCTAGAAATGGACAGCTCTGGTGCGGCAAAAAAGCATTTTAATCTCTATAGAAATCAGAAAAGCATCTACTAAATTGGGTCTAGCATTTATTTTGCGCAAATGCTACTTTAATGCTTTAAATTATACGGTAGACATTAACCATACCTAAGTATATCGTGCAATTTAACTACGACTATAAAACCAATAATTTCAAATTTCCTTAATTGCACCTAACGCCAGGTGCCCATTTATAAACGTTAATATTTCCAGGCCATCGTTTGACGTCTATGTTTATATTTAACTACAATTAAGAGATCGCATGATACATAACCCACGTAGACTTTCATATACATACCTTACCACACATACATACATACGTATGTGTGTTAGCTATTTGTGTGATATCAACCTACGTGCAATCTACACGTAATTTATTTGCACTTCCGTCATTAAGCTAAAATCATAATTCCACACAGAGCTAATGAACCTAACACTAAAGACTTAACGACATGCGAAGAGGGCATTTGCAAATATGTATACACAGGTGGATAGGACCCGGCATTAGGGAGAGATTCATTAGCTGGTATGCGCGATTGCACTGCGGATTTCATCATCAAAAGTTATTTGAACTGGAGCGAGCGGCTTCAATAGTTACAGAAATAGTTTTAAACTATTTACATGTACAGAACTCAGAATAAACGTTTCTTAATAACGTGCTGATAATCCATATCAAAGATAGTTTGAAAACTGACACTTTTAAGTACTCGTTAGTTTTGAAAATATATTGACACCTATTTTTTATATATGTACATACATACATACATACATATATTATTTCAGAGAAATGAAGTACTTTCTTGTTCAAGCGTAACTAATTTCAATTGTAGTTAGTAATGGAAAGCTACGCTAATTAAAGATTTGTACTCAATTTTCGTCTTCTAACTTAAATAGTTGGCCAGAAATCTTTGATGGTGTTATACCTTCTGAAGGACAGTTGTACCGAATACTTCTATTCAATAGTGTGCATAAAATATGTTAGACTTACCATGATTTCAACTTATGCTGTGCTAGGTTAGCTTACCTGAAACAAAAAGGGACATACTAGTAATAATCACTAATATTGTTTATTATTAACTGTTACGTAACAGCTACTTTATTTCCTTCAGGAACACGTTCTTTTTCATTATCACTTTCTTTTTTATTAGCCTTTTTTCTTTTTCACACTTCTTTTTTTGTATTTTATGTTTCTTTTTACAAATATCTTGAATTTACGTTAACTAGCTGACTGGTTGACGCTTTTGTCTGAGACTTTGTAGTTGTTTAAAGTAGTTTTCGTAACAGCCACAAATAAACTGAAAAAATCAACATAAGTTCAATTATTGATTCATCTTCGCTTTGTGTATTTATCTAATTGTAAGGCCTTACCCATATCGTGCCGTTGTGAGTTGGAAAATTTTATATATTGACATTATTAAATTGATTTGCAATTTACAATTGATAGCCAAAGGTTAGCGTATAAAACTTCAGAATATCTAATACATTAAAGATTATAGTTTATTTGTAAAGCCTGTTGTATGTTTAATTCTTATAGCTAGTATTCTGATATATATTGTTGCATTTACGTTGAAATGATAGTATTAAGAAAATTTGACTTTGTAATGGGCTACATGAAGGTTCCGTTGGCGGATTGTTAAATACCTAAATATATTTTTTTTAATATTATATAAAAATAAAATAACTTTGAATTGAATTTGAGCAGCATTATTTTTTTTCTTTAATGCGCCTTCCTGGAACCACCCTTGAAATAAGAGTGCTAGTTACCATTTATATTCAATATTATATAAAAATATATTATTTTTACTATTACAGTTCATTACAATACATATACATGTGTGCCAGAAATGTAATGTCCATCTGCATTCAGTTTGTTTCTCAAATTTTCATACGATTTTCATGCAATATGTATTATCTTATGTAGTAGTATTCTTCTTTTATGTATATAATAATAATAATAATAATAATAATAATAATATTAATAATAGCCATTTATTTTTTTCCACGATTATAAACAAAGAAACACTTATATGTATACTATATATGACAGAGTTTAATAAAAATAGTTTGGAAAGATTAGGTGTATTTATGCTTGGCTTAATATACACTGCACACAACAACCAGTTATCTCACAAGTCTCATTATAGTCTTGTTTAATGGGTGTAAAAACACTATTATGTAATGGCTATTAAGTGGTTTTTATGGATTGTATGCAGAGGCAGAGTAGACAAGATTACTCCCTAACTATTTGCTACTTTAGTAACTTTACATAACAGACGTTCTCCATGATTATCTATGCAAAAGAGTTTTAGATAGGTTAATCAAGTTGATTTACCGCATAACTTGTTCTTGATACAACAGATTTGGCTTCTTCCTTCCATTATTTTGTTTGGTCCTTGCATAGTCGCAAAAAATTAGATTGTGATCGATAGGAACGATTTCAAGAAAACCAATTTGCTAATAAACTTAAAACATACATTCATATATGTAATTAGAACATTGATCAAAATTTAATTCTGGTGATAAAACAGCAAAAACATTACGGAAACAAACAAAAGTAGCGCACTTCCACCTAATCGAAAATTTAATAACACAACGACGTAATAATCTCCACAGTAGGTATGCAAAAAAGAACAAAAAATGAATACATACAAAGGGATATAAATCATCGTATTTTTCAGTTATTATATTACGATGTCAAGCAATAAAAGGAATAATGTTAAAGTATGTATTTCCGCTTCCACGACTTCCATTCAAGTAGGTGCATTACTCGAAATAATTATGATCAAACAAAAATATATATGCTAATTAGCGTTATTAGGGGTAGAACAAAAACGTAACCAGTCATAAATATTGCTTTCATTTTTTTTTATTTGCGTCTCCTTTTTTATACTCTTTTTAGTCTGCGGTTACATAGCGGTGTCTCCTCGAAATTTCATACTCTACGAGCTGAATTTTTACCCCCTTCCCGCACTTCTTCCGCGTCCCTGAGTCCTTTCCACACCCGACTGCTGACGGCGGTTGCCGAAGCGTGAATTTCCCAACGCTCTCCCTCCTCTCTCTACTACTCGGAAAATTATTCAGGTCACGTAACGGACGTTGGAAATATAAAATTACATTACGCATTACTATTTTACTGATATTTCAATTTATGGTTGTTGGAAGATGAAATACAGGGTTTCTACGACCGCGCATACCGCGCCTGATGGTACTGATTTTCAGGTTTCCTGGGCATAACTGTTTTCCCCTTTTTTGCGGGAAGCTGGCGGGTGAATTACGCTAAATTTTCGGGTCGCGATGTCTTTTAATGCCGTACAGGCGTGAAAATATAAAAGGGAACAAGTATATTCTGTAAACATTACAAAACGAGTCATTTCGAAGTTGTAAAAAGTATCGTAAATTCTGATGGAAAATTTTTAGTTTATGCTTTATGGTACGTTTAAAATGTCGGTTACATCTTTTTTTTTTTTTATAAAAGTTGGGGAATAAAATATGTCAGCGGAGTAGCATTAAATAACGAAATACGCTGTTTTGAACACAATTTCTCGCTTGAATTCGTTTGTTCTATTAGAATAATTATTCAAACTGTATATTGCATATATACACTTCTTGCTTCAAATGCGTTCATTACTAAGAAGTCTTTGAATCTGTTGCCGGCGCCTCCACCATTACAGCACAAACCAAATTTTAAACTTAAATTCAGCTATAAAACTAGAATTTTTTCACGATATATCAATTTTCTAGTTTCAAATTACAGAGCGAGCAACATTATTCTAGCGCTAGCCACATTCAGAAATTACAGACCAACGATAGAATACTCTATCCAGTATCAAAAACTTCACGTGTTTGTAACGTTAACATGTTCTAAACTACATACATTACCTAATTATACAAAACCTTTTCGCTCGCATAATATATACAATTTTCCTCTTTAAATGCAATTTATCCAATTATGATTATAGCACATAACATTTACTGCGTTGTATGGCAAAGCTGTACCTACATCGCGATAACCTGATACCGCTACGTATACCTCGGAATCATCTTAATAATCGCCTCTATTTCTAGATTAGCGTCCCCAACATTCTTGCATGCATTAACGACCTGATAAACACGCTATAAACATATTAAGTTTTAACATTGCGCCCTATAAGCTGGGCTTAGTTGAACGGGAACTAAACAATGAATGAGCTATAAATTTGTATACAAATACGGAATATCGTATAATATTTCGTGCGTTTTTGCCATTACGAGCAGAAAGTGTTCTGTTATCTTTTTAGAAGTAGATGACATTATTGCTATGTTGGTTGTAGTGCGTGAGTTTATTAAAATAACAGGTTTTTATTAGGTAAATATAGAAAAGAGTGGGTTAACAGCGCACACAATAGAGGTTGATTACAAAATGTGTGAATATACAGGGTGTGAAATGAATAGTGTCGGAAAAATAAACAGTATAAAACTAATATCACAAGAAAGGTAAATCGAAAAGAATCACCATCATATATTAAAATAATTTTTCCTTTAACCCTAGAGTGGGCGCGCTGCCTAATGTGACAATATTTGGCGCGTCGCGTCGGTCTCGCAGATCGAATTTAAAATTAACGGCCAACTGATACCTCCTAATATTTTATGAGGTACAAAAATATCAATATGAATAGTTTATAGTAATTTTATTAAATGGAAGTACCATGGGCGACATAAATAATGGGGACAAGTTTTAATAGCGAATTTAGCATTATTTAACTATTGTTAGTGGTACTTTCAGTATAGGGTCAACTGCCCTATAAAAGAACAGGGCCAGTAAAAGAACGTTTTGTTAATAAAATTATTACAGCAAATCACAAACATTGTGAAATGCTCTATTTTTTGTTTTTAAAGGAAGAATGATATTTTAGCTTTGTCTTTCTTATAATTTTTTCTTCGAAAAGTTTAAATGTTCGCGAAATAAAAATATAAAAGTTCGACATGTTAGTGTGACTCGCTTATTTCGTGGTCGCTTATGAGAGACGCGTGCATCAAGCAGTGTAAGTCTTGTAAAAATACAGCAATTCAACAAAAAATCTAGTTGGTAAGCTATATATATCAAGTTTCTATTTAAATTTGTAATCATTTGAATATAAAAATGATAGAAAATACGTAATATTTTTTACATAATCATGGTGGTCTCAAATAGGCACGGTTTTCTAACTTCAACCTCAAGAAAGAACACGTTTCTATAATCTGTGTGCGTTGAATTTTCTGATTGTTTAATTGATTTAATTATTTCATAAAATATATATCTGTTAAGTAGAAATTGTCCATCACCTGCATTGAGTAAAGGTCAAAAAAAAAGAACAAAATTTGCCATATGTAATGACAAGTTCTAAGGTTAGAAATCACCAAATTAAAAAAAAGGAGAAAAGAAAGTGTTGGAAAAGCAAGATAAAATTTTGAAGAGGAAAATTAAAAAAGAAGAAACTGAAATTAGGAAAAAACTATTGAAAGAAGAAAGAGAAAATAAGAAACAAGAAAAAGCCAAAATTAAACAAGAAGAAATAAAATTGAAACAGGAAAAGATAGCACGAGACGTACTGAAAACAAGAATACCATTAAAAGCGCTCAATTGCGCAATTAACCTGCCTATAGATTTAGATTATAACGAGTAAATATATAATTTTCTAATATTAATTTAAGTATTTACCATTTTTTCATTAAAAATTGTTCCTTATTATATTATTTCTCATTCATTGGCCGTGTAAAAATATTGTTGTCATCGCTATAACCAAATAAGTGCAACTGTGAGTGCCGTTCATTTACTGGCCGCGTGTTGCTCATTTACTGGACATATCGTTCTTTTATTGGTAAATTTGCAACTTCATCACATTTCTTTAAATTATTAATTTTCTATGTATTTTTAAAGCATGATACTTTTTTCTTACGTTTCCTCAATTGTTTCCGAGCACACTAAAAAATGTTACAAGATGAAATAATAATTAGACTCAACATACGCGATTATAATATCTAGAGATTTCCTTAACCGTTCTTTTATTGGGCAGTTGACCCTATTCATGTATTGCTTCTATAGTAACAAGTGAAATAATATCATATTCTAACAAATTGTCATTTAATTTGTCAGTTTTACATTTTAGAAGAAGTATTACATTTTTAACATACATAATTCATAAAATAAATTAATAAAAAATCAAATAAGTAAAACTAATATTTTGTAAAACTACCGTTTTGATCAATGATGCTCTGAAGACGTCGTGGCATTGAATAAATTAAATTCTGTGTGTATTCTGGTGTAATTTTTTCCCAACAGTTTTCGATCGCTTGCCACAACTCTTCTGAATTTTGAAGTCTAAAATTGGCATTATAATTTTTTTTAACCATATTACTCCAGACATTCTCAATAGGATTCATGTCGGCACTGTTTGCCGGCCAAGGTAATACACGCACTCTGTTCTCTTCAAACCATTCCGTAATTTTATTTTATTTTTATTTTATTTTACAAAAAGAGGTCTCCCAACAGATTAAAAAGTCCAATACAGGGATTATATATGTAGGTAATGAAGGCGTAATGAACTTGTAAATGTGATAGAGAGAAAAAAAAAAGAAACTAAGAAATAAAAAAAAACAGTAATAAAAAAAAGACACTTGAATTACAACCTTAGCACACATCACGCAACAACAACTTAATCCTACCCTTAAAAGCGGTAATGGTGTAATTACATAAGTCAATATAAGGATCTCTACTAGAAATGTCTATAGGTTCTCATACATCGTGGCAGTGGTGAATTTAGGACATAATTAGTACTCTGGTAATGAAAATAGAAAATATGACGGCGTCTAACTCGATAAGGAGCAGCATTAATATTACAATAATTCAAGGTATATGGCGAATCAATAAGAGCGTTGAAGATCTTGTAAATGAAAACTACATCAAAGTACGTGCGTCGACTAACAAGCGACTCCAGATCGTAAAATGTTAGGTTTGACTCGTAAGAGTAAAAATGCCTGTGTTGATTAAAACGATAATTTAATGCATTAATAAGCTTCCTTTGTATTGTGTAGGGTACCAGGCTGTCGCCGCATACTCAAGCAATGGTCTTACAATGGACTTGTACAGCATAATAATCGAGGAATGATGACGAAAACCTTTAGTTACTCTTAATAAAAAACCCAAATTCCTCAATGCACGCCTAGTTATATATTCCACATGATTACGAAACGACAGTCCAGAATCCATGACAACTCCAAGATCCACAACAGAATCCACCCCACCCAGCAACTCCCCGTCCACAAAGAGGTCAGCGCTTGGGGGCGTCGTCTGCCGCGAGAACACAATGTGATGACATTTGTTTGTATTTAATCTTAATTTGTTTTTGTCACAATATACCGTAAATCTATCCAAGTCTGATTGAATAGATAAAAAGTCATCAATACATGAAAAGTCCTGGTATAATTTTAAATCGTCAGCATATAAAGAGTACTTGACCCAACGGAAACAATCTCCCACATCGTTAATAAATATGCTGAATAGTATGAGACCGAGATGTTATTAAATGCAGCAATCTGCCATCCACACCAAAATTTCCAAGATTAGTTATAAGTGTAGGATGATGAATTTTGTCAAAGGCCTTGGAGAAATCAGTGTACACAGCAGAGACGGACGCGCCACGCTCAAAGGTTTCGTAAACGTCCTGAACAAATGGAACTAGATTCGTTAGGACGGACCTCCCGCTGAAGAAGCCGTGTTGAAATTGTGACAGTGAGTTCTTTATCATATAAAATAATTCTTTAGTTAAAATAGCAAAAATTTTGGCAAACTAGTTTAGAAGTGAAATTAGTCTATAGTTTCTCATGTCATGCCTATCCCCCCCTTTGTGAATGGGAACAGCCTGAGACACCTTCCAAGCATTTGGAAACCGTCCAAGGGACAGACATCTATTAAATAGTAAGCACAGGGATATCACTAACGATTCACTGCAATTTTTCAAAAAGACAGGTGGTATCCCATCCGGGCCAGGTCCGTTGTTAACATCTAGACTATTGAGAGCATTCAAAATTTGCTGACTAGTAATATAAGCAATCTGGAATGAATTGTTGGTGCACTTGCTTTCAATAAGACATGGGGACTTATTCGATGCGAACACAGATGCAAAGAAATCAGAAAATAGGTCACACATACCGGCAGGTGTCGAAGCTTTTTTGTCACCATAGTGCATATATGATCTACGAGCTCTAATACTAGCCAAATATGACCAAAATGACTTATGCCCGGTTTTTCAGTGTCGGTTTAAACCCAATTTTTGGTTTAAGTTCAAGTTCAGGGTTTAAAGTGTTTCAATAGTAGTTAAACTCTGAACCGAATTAGAAACTGGTTTAAGTTTAAGCCGCACACCGTATAGAGCTTAAACCTTGAACTGTAATGTGAGCCGAAAACTGACATGTAAATATAACCTCAATCTGACGTATCAGCAAGTATTACCGATTTGTACAAAGATGGATTTTGTGATATCTTCGGACTATGAAGATATTATTAATTTTATTGACTACATTGGCTGTGAAAACACAATATCAAGCAAGATACGAGAACTGACTGTTTAAATTGGAACTAGTTACAAGGAAAGTTTTTCACCCCTTCCATGTTTACAAAATATAGCGACAAGACAAAGAATGGAAAACCACCCCACATTATACTTAAAGTTGCTCCTAACCATAAAAATCTCATTTGAATGCGCAATAGATTATGCACTTTGAGAATTCCGTATGATCTCGCATTTTTATTGGTTACTACCCTTAAATAACAACTGTTACCACCAACACATCTCTCAAATTCTTTACTATCAGGTTGACCAACATCGTATTTTAGTCTTCAGTTTTAGTTTAACTGAACTAGTTCAACAGAGGGACTGAAAAACGCATTCAAGGGGTTCTAGTTCAAGTTCAGAGTTCAGTTGAACTTTTACTTAAACCTGGACTGAAAAACCGGGCATTAGAGTTACTTTTTAAATTGTGTTCAGTTTTACCTACATAACATTTGTAATCTTTATCTATAGTTCGCTTGAGTTTTTTACGCAATAGCGAAAACTGTTGGTAGTCTAGAGCATTACGATACACTTTCCACCGTTTATGAAATTTTTTTCTCTCTCTACAGATCTTAAGAGAGGCTGTAGAGAACCACACGGGGCAATCTTGTTTGTTTGTGTGTTTTAGTTTGACATTAGTCCCAATAATATTGCTAATAATTTTGTAGAAAGACTCAACGCATATATCTATATCAGAATGTGAAAATAATTCGTTCCAGGCAACCCCATTCAAAGAGTCGTTTATGGTTGCATAATTTGCGTCTTTGAAGTTATATTTTGAGTACACAGCACCTGGCACAAATTTCAAGGGTGATAAATCAAAAGTTAGGTCAAGTTCCCTATGATGATTGTCTTCCGGTACAAACGGTACTGCACTTTGACTAACCTCAATTTTGACATTTCTAGATAGAACCAAATCTAGTATCCGATTATTGACATTTAAAACATAATTGAATTGACTTAATTCTAAAAGAAAAACATTATTAGAAAACAAATCACTTAACTCATCCGCAGCACTAGTTGGAGTATACGATTCCGAAATTCCGAAGTTTTAGTTCGTAGACTTCTAGTATTTTGATAATATAAACTGTACATCAATAACTACACAAACTACAAGATAACTAAGCTGCACTAGAGTTTTAGAGTTCGCTGAGAATATTCTCATCCAAGACGCGAATAGCTCTCGCAGTGTCGGATTTTTTTATAAAAATCTTACTATCGGCCATCCAGCAGTACTTGTATTGCGCAGTCTTACAAAATTGTTTGCATTTTCTTAGGAGAATTTTGTTATAAGGCGACAAATGATCGTTCACAAATATTTTGTTCTCGACGTTGAAGCCAGGCAAAGATGCGCTAAGACTATGCAATTTGTTCTTCCTCGCAGCAGCAAGTAAATCATATTTTCTTGTTCTATTAACAAATTTTACGATAATATTCTTTTGAGCAGTCGGTTGAGATATGATGTCGCCGGATATGGAAGAACCCTATGCTACCCTAGATGCTTGCCATCTATGTCACCATCAGCAAGACTTACATTGCAAACCTCACCAATCTTCTTGACTATTGCGACTAAGTTCTCGTTCTTAACCTCTGGTACCCCACATATCTCAACATTATTAATGCGCGTATATTGATTCAAATTCTCAACTTCCTGACGGAACAATTGACACTCAGCTCGAACGTCAGATAACTCTTGTTTTAAAGTATTAACAGTTTCAAAGACAGTCTTGAAAGAATTCAGTTGTACTGAGAGTAATAACATGGGAAGTATGAATAGGACTGTTGTCTTGTTGGAAAATAAAATCTGCATCAAGTATTTGTGCTAATATAGTTCTGTAAATATTTGCTGTAAATCGTTCGTCTATTCTCCAACAAATCCCTGGTCCTTGAACGCTGATCCAGGCCCAAACATTTAGAGAGAAACGTCCGCTTCTTTTTATTTGTTGAACGTATTCCTGTGAATACCTGTTACTGTTGCGTGGTCTATATAATCTTACTCGACTGTTATGACAGGATTGAAAAATCTTTTCATCTGAAAAGATGACATTTTCCCAAAAATTATTGTCCATATTTACATATTCTTCTGCAAACTCCAGACGTCGTTGTTGATGCACTTGAGTTAAAAACCCTTTTCTAGCAGCAGAATAGTTGCTTAAATTAGAGTGTTTAATTCGCCGAAGAGCTGTTCTATGCGATGCAGGAAATGCAGTTTCTTCTTTTGCTGCTACAGGGGCAGAAAAGGGATTATCTCGGAGGTAGTTAATAAGTGCTGCATCGTTATCCGTAGTAGTCATCTATGTTCTTCCTGATCCAACATTTGCTTCATTAACCCATCTGTGCTTAATTCACAATATAGTATTTTTACCCACATTGAGCTCTTGGGCAACTCGTCGTATTGACCACCCGTTTTCCAACATAGTCACCACTCTAGCTTTATTAACTGTGCTTAAATGTTGAGGCAGTTTCAAATCGAATTACGAAATTAAATAGATATCAAAATAACAATCAATGACAATTAATTATTAAATTAATTTCCGATGTCAAAACAAGGACTTTTTACAATAGAATAATTTAAGTGTACCCATTTTTTATGTCGCCGATGGTACAAAAAATTAACAGAAGTGAAACCATAATAGAAATTCCGAAACTAATCATAATATAGTCAATTTCAAAATAACATTTATTCAGAATGTGTCTCGTTACAAAAACATGCGTCACATACTACGACAGCATGTTCAAGGCATAAAAATATCGAACATTTTCGACAGTATTCTTAGAGCTGCAGAGAGCACATCTACCTGATTGGTCCCCAGGATAATTAGGCCTTTGATTGGAAGGTCCTGGTTTGTTTTCTGCTCCGCATAATTCGTTCAAACAAACTTTTATATTTTTTTGAAGATATTCCACTGTCTTACTCACAATTGATATTGTACAAGAGAAAGTGAGAGACTTCTCAAGAAGCTACGTGTCGTAGTCTTACTGTCCGGGATATTGGAATTGTAAACCACTTGTGCATTTATTCCAGTGATATTGAGAATTGCGTAGAAAATCACCGTAGGCCATCTCTTTGTATTTCTGGAAACATTATAATTAGCACATATTCGATTTACTACATCTACGCCGCCTTTCGTATTATTATAGTCCATAATGATGGATGGTTTTCCAGTAGTCTCGTCAACTGTATCATCATGATGCAATGACGACACCAATATTGTTCTTTTTTGGCCCATAAGACAATGTAAGATTCTTTGTATATCCAAACATATTTGCGCCAAAAGGATGTTTGGGTTCTGTGAATTCAAGTGGGAGTTCTATTTAATTTTTTCTATTACTGTATTTTCTATTACTGTAAGTTTGACATCACATAGCAGAGTCTGCAATAATGGAACGCTTGTAAACCAGTTATCGATTGTGACATTTCTGCCAGAATCTCTGATAGGTTCACAAAGCCGTTGAACAATCTCACCTGGACTGTTACTTACATTATATACTCCATCCGACTGGGTTCCAACATATACTTCTCAATTAGCAGTGTAGTAGATCTTTGCGTCGCATAATGCAAAGATTTTAATGCCGTATTTATCGGCTTTGAGGGGATGTACTGCAGAAAACTACACCTGCCCCTGAAGCCCTCCAATTTTTCGTCTATCATGACATATTCTGAAAGACTGTAACCGTTCTTACAATTACTAACAAATG
This sequence comes from Popillia japonica, assembly GCA_004785975.1. Lineage (NCBI taxonomy): Eukaryota > Metazoa > Arthropoda > Insecta > Coleoptera > Scarabaeidae > Popillia > Popillia japonica. Next base: position 20,063 of record SMLS01069134.1, read on the forward strand.
TGTCAAACAATTCCCGTATGGGAGCTAACTTATCGGTTCTACGCCTATCTTCTCGAGAATCTTTGTTATCAAACTTCAACCACTGTAATAACAACCTGAACCTGAACTTATGGACATCACAAGTCTAAATATCTCAACACCCGATCCATCCGATTGCCATAATTCCTCTACATTAAGGCGGTTTGCTTTCAAGACTCCACTGTACAACAATAACCCAAAAACGCCCGAACTTCTGTAGCACTGGTTAAATTTATGTCTCGCTCTCTTTGAAAGTTCTTTGATATCGAATTTATATAAAGATTTGTATTATAAACAATAATTTCTATCATCTAGTCATTTACAAAGTAGTTAAAAATTTCATCCAGTGTTTTCAGTGAAGGTGTTGGTAATTTTGACATATGTAGGTAAACGAAGAACCTTGTTTTCCTTTCTAGTGCGAACATTTTTGGCAGAAGAATGTTTCATTTTTCCCTAAGAAGGAAACTTCATTCTTTGTCATTTCTGTATCCGATTCACCTGCCGAAATACCCTGTTCCGTATCGCTGTTGTCTACTCTACCTTCTACATTATCTACTTCACTTTGATATGATTCGTCATCATAATGAATTTCTTCGTTTATAATTACGTCTTCCATAAGCCTCCCGAGCTCCTCTTGCTCCTTTTCGTAACTCCACATTCTATAAATAACATGAAAAATATATATTTTATACAAACTAGCAACAGAAACTTACCTTTGAAAATTTGTAGTATTCAATATGTATGTACCTAATTGTATGAAACTTCAAGTCTAGGCGCGTCGGTCTGACAGACAGAAACAATCAATGAAACCAACACGTGTGCATCTACACGCTTCTTGTTTCACATTGAACTGCAATAGAGTAGGATAGAAAGGTACATGCGCACGCAATGACTTAGAATAATTATTGGCGGAAATACATGTTAATACATAACCCATCGGTCTGTGAGACGGTGCGCGTTCTAGGGTTAATAATTACCACATTTTGTTAAATTAATTTTGTTGAATCCGGGCGTGACACGTGTGTACAAGAAAAAAAAGGGACGCTGCAAAAATTTCTAATAGACATAAACAGATATTTCTTATTAAGTTAAATGACATGTAAATAAATGTTTATTGTACTCTATGAATGCATTTGTTTACAAAGCAGCTTTGCTGTTCTATGAATTGCGCACGTGATCTTTTCACAAATATTCTATTTATAACAACGTCGCACATTTACTACAGATTTTAGTCATTTCGACCTGTTTTTTTTTCGTGGGAATCAGGTGCTTTTGTTTTTTTCATTACAGAAACATTCAATATTAAAGTACAACGACATATAATGATCTGGTAATTAAAATTTACGATTTGAGATCGCGTTCGTAGTTAATACTTCTTTTACAAATAGTTCATGGTAGTCTTGAAGAGGACTGTTTGATGAGAAACAAGACAAAAACTTAGAGTAGTATGTCCGCAATTACGACTACCAGCTCCGGATGCACGCTTCTGTGCGACGTCAAAACTTATCATAAGCTAAGCCGCTGTGACAACACAGTCTCGAAGAGCCACGACGTCTAAAATTCCCTGTCGACGATCATAAGCAAAGTTTTTCATGTATCCTCACAGGAAAAAGTCCAGCAGATTCAAATCGGGACCTCGTGCTGGCCACAGAATCGTTCCTTCTCGGCGTATTCCCTGAAATATTTAGCTCGAATGCGATTCTCTCCACGCTTATTTTTGTTCTACTAACAAATGAACTTCTATCCTTCTTCAAATGGAGTAAATTTTTTTAAACTGCTTTTTATGTAATTTGTCACATCTCACTTTGCACAAAAGAAACAATTTAAAGGATTTGTCAACAATCAGCTTTCTTTGCTCCCATTTGCAATATTTACAAGAAAACGAGCCTCTAATCGCAAAATTATCCTAACGATAGACATCGCTTCCACAATACCCCGTTTATCGTTATATCTCTGTACTTCCCTATACTATACCTCCTATCGCCCGTTCCTGTAAAACCAAATATTATTTCCTTATTAAGTGAAATACGAGTAAAGTTTCGCCAAATTGCCCTACAACCAGGCCTTTTTTTCCCCGTTTAATAATCCGGGAGGCGAATATTGTGAATGAAGCGAATGCTACCGAAAACGGGCAACATTTAGTGGCCGTATAAATTACCCATAATTCCCGTGCTAATGCTAATAACGCCGCTATTCCTCCACTGCCGCTGCAAGAACTCGCGCGGCGCCCATTCTAAATCAGGAGTTAATTGCTAATAGAGCGAAGCGACGTTATTTTACGTTTATGTTGGCGGAGACGCCCCGAAACCTGGCGGGGACCAAGAACGCGCACCCCGAGAAGAATCCAACTTAAAATGTGAAATATTCGATGCTCGGCTGGGTTTTGGAAGGATTAAGTTGGCTCGGTGTGGGGAACGAATAAGTACACGATACAAGCATATTAATTATGTTCTAGCGTGAGCACCATAGCGGTACGGATGTTGGTGTAATATCAATTAATCATAAGCAAATTCTTGGTGTAATGGAGATTTTTGTAATCAAGCTTGTTACCACTGATATACTTCAGTGTAACGTTATGTTTCCTAGTTTATTTGTGTGAAAATTATAAGGACTAGAGTTGGAATTAAACCCAAGTATAGTGTGAAATGAACTAATATCACAAGAAAGGAAAATCCAAAAAATTACTTATGATCGTATATTAAAATAATTTTTCCTTTAATAATTACCAAGTTTTGTTAAATAAATTTTGTTGAATCCAGGTCTGACACATGTGTACAAGAAAAAAGGGACGCTGCAAAAATTTCTAATAGAAATAAACAGATTAATAGACATAAACAGATTTATCAAGTTGAATGATGTGTAAATCAATGTTTATTGTACTCTATGAATGCATTTGTTTACGAAGCAGCAAAGCTGGTCTATGAATTGCACATGTGGGCTTTTCACAAATATTCTATTTATAACAAGGTCACACATTTTCTACAGATTTTTTTTCGTAGGAAGGTGTTTTTTTCATTACAGAAACTTTCAATATTAAAGTACAACAACATATTATTACCTAATAATCTGGTAATTAATAATTTACTATTTGAGATCGCGTTCGTAGTTAATAATTTTCTTCTTTTCAAATAGTTCGTGGTAGTCTTGAAGAGGACTCTTTGATGAGAAACAGGACAAAAGCTTGGAGTAGTAATGTCCGCAATTACTACCAGAACCTCCGAATGCACGCTTCTGTGCGGCGGCAAAAGTTATCATAAGCTGGGCCGCTGTGGCAACACAGTCTCGAAGAGCTTCGACGTCTAAAATTTTCCGTCGACGATCATAAATAAAGTTTTTCATGTATTCTCACAGGAAAAAGTCCGATAGATTCAAATCGGGACTTCGTGCTGACCACAGAATCGGTCCTTCTTGGTCTATCCAATGTGCAAATGCCTGGTTTAAATGTTCCCATACAAGTCGGGCAACATGTGGAGGTGTTCTATCGTGCATGAGGCATGGCAATGCCCTGTGAGAAAGTCCACAAAGACAAGTAGTTTGTTTCTACTTAGTGCTGGTATGGTCTTGCTCTTTGCTTATTGAAGTCTCCAAGAAATACCTTGTAGTAATAAGACTAGAAAGATTCTCCCGAACGGATGTTCTGATCTTGTCATCCCTGTCTTTGAGATATTTTGTATAGGTGCCCATCCCTATTCTAGAGAACGGTTCCGGTCCCACACACGAGGTTGTGGCATCCTTCTTTGCTAATATATTGACTTTGTCATTGTCACTGGTTCCAGTGTGTTCTAATACACAGTAAAAAACTAGTTTGGGGGTTTTAGAACTCTGCGCCGTTATGGCAGTTTGACTGTCGGAGCAAAAGTAGCAATGTTTTGCTTCTGATAGTTCTTACCAGGATTCAATTGAGCACATCTCCCAATAGCATTGATCTCTGAAGACAGAAGTGATGATCGGCTACTATTACTCCACCAGTCATCTGTACCTGCCTGTCACCAGCAAACCCATTATAGTATTCCTCTACTTTATTCTGTCCACACATGATACAGACACATTACCGTCATTGCCGTACAATTAACACTACGACCAATTTTGTGATAGGACAAACACACATCTCGATAGGCAACAATTCTACCCCTCTCAAAGTCACTGACACTGTGATCTTATTGACGTCTTCAATGATAAAACTTGACACTAATGTCATAGCATGCTTTAAATATAGCTATTTTGATGCCAAAAAATCAAATTGAAGCAATTACTCCTTCTGGGTGTAACACTTCTAATGTCACTGAGTATATGTATATGTTGAAACATTACACAAGTTTACAGATTCTGGTCTACTTTTTGATCTGAGCAGGTAAGAACGATTTTTGACTTTATTTAATGCGCAGAATTCGAATCTTCAATTCGTTTTTCACGATTGTCTAGTCTTCGAGTTCTCGCAGCATTTCGCCTCTCATGAGGGCATCTATAGAATAAACATTTCAATTGTACTTAATTGTATTGTTTTTGTGTGGGTATGTGTAAAAATGCAGCGATAGTGTTGTAAAGTCGATTCAAAGTGTTTTTGTTACGTTTGCGGATGTTATACGCTCAGGAAAAGCGGAAAAATAATGATAAATGCGCTCAAAGGCGAGTACTTGCATTACTTTGCTCTTCACAACTTTATCGGTAACAGCAAATTCCTGGATTATAACGAAATAATCCGTAATTTGTTGCAAAAGTACCGCAAGATTGGACCTCAAATGTCTCTCAAACTTCATTTCCTGCATTTTCATTTCAATTTTTTCCCTAAAAACTTATCGATACGAACGACGATCAAGGAGAGCTGCTGTACCAAGATATGGCGAAAATCGAAAGGCGATACCAAGGATTTTGGAATAATGGCATGATCAGCAACTACTGTTGGACTCTAATGAGTAAAACGGATCGCAAGCAATACAAAAGACTCAGTTATTCCACTCTTTATTTCTGATTTATAATTTTTAATTGAATAAAATAGCCACTAATTGCCAAAAGGAATAAAAAATGATTTTGTTCAATATCTAGAAAAATAGAACCGGATTCGGCGCCCGCAATTACCTTACAAGATGGTGTTGGTTACTCACGTCCAAAACCGTGTATACTTATGTTATCTGGAATTATTCTAGAACAATAAAAGTTATTCTATTATCAAAAGATCATGAAATTCTTATCGGTATAAAAGTTTCAAAGATTCGTAACTTGCTAATTTTTTGCTCTATCTATTTCAATGGGAAATTACAAATTCGAGCGCGGAACTGTCAGAGAAATAAATCCATTTAACTGTTTCCTTTCTATTAAAGAATCAAGCGGCCGAGAGAAGAAAAAATTACCACCACCAAGTCCTAATTTAGAAAACGTACATCACGCTTCTAACAATCTCATCAACCAATCAATTTTATTTACCGCGCCTCGGCATTCATCCCCTTTTTAGACGATGGTGCTCCATTTAAGCGAATTACCTTCACAATGAGGTGTAGGAATCCCCTTTTTATCGGGAACGTATCAAACTTTCCGCAGTAACTAAGAAGAGACTTTAATACAACGCACCTGGGTTACTAAAGCGGAATAAATTCCCTAAGGGTACAGCGTACGTGATAGCACTGATACGTTCTGGTATATACGTATCACTATCTATGTTAGAAATAGGTACAAATTGTAAAGACTTGATGCAGTATCTGTATATGCTCCTACGATGTATTCCACTTAAACACTTACGCTCATCTTTTTTTTTAAATGACGGGCAACATGATTCTAAATTTTTGACAATGTAAATATTCTAAAGGGACACGTGAATATACATATACATATAAGTGAAGGGATCGGTATAACAGCGGTAAACTTGACGTTTTAAGTTTTGACCCGCGCGCCATCTGACGAATAATTGACTACCTGGCGTAATGTAGGGCGGGTAAACGTAAAGTTTTGAAATTTATGATTGGGAGTGTTTAATTTTGCGCCAGCGTTTCGAAGTAGGGGGATGTGCGTAAGTGGTCCGTGCGCATGAATAAAATATCCTGATGTACGGCTTTAATTCGTCACCCTTGTAAATCGTCTGCTTAACAATAAACAACACTACGTTTTGTAATTACGTCTGCCTAGGAGGTATGTGTATGTGGATAGTTAACGGATGAAGTTTTACGTGAAGAGGGATGACGTGGACGTTTTTGGACGCCGTTTAACCGAATTGGAGTAAAATGTAAATAAGGCTTGTTTTTGGGTATTGAGGCTTGAGAGTTTTGTTTATTAATATAAATATGCGCAATTTAACTTGCCACAGTTAGAAGCAGAATATGGGCCCTCCGAAATTGGATAAAACATTTTTGAATCTATTATGCAGACTCTAAATTTGTATCTTCCTGGATATCCTATCCATTCTGTCTCATGTATTAACTAACGCTATAACGATGTTTACATACTTCATTAAGTTTAACAAAAAAAAATACCATAGAGCGAGTTTATTTTATTACCCCCGTTTTCTGCATTCTTACTTTCTCTACTCCTATAGGAAAATTCAAACTTCTTTCTTGTTGGTGTTAGACCGTATTGACTTTTGTATCTTGTGGATACTGTCTTTTCTATTTTGGTCACATTTCCTCAACAAAAGAATGCAGTAGTGAATTGGCGTGCATGATCATGCTGAATAGTTTGCAACCTTGAGTTTCTTTTATCTACTAGGATTCATTTTGGCTAAAATATACGTCATGATCAGGAATACTAGAACAAAGCTTACGAAAAATCTCATACCAATTATGCAACCTAATTTTGTTACGCAACTACATATATCGAATAAACCATATGACGAGAACCATAATTCTGAAAAACCTGGTTCCTGTCCAATTTAACCACAAAAATTACAATCGTTACCTGACGTCTGATAAAGTTAGAGGAACCTTTGCCCAGAATAAACATGCCTATCGCAAGACCTCAAAGATTTCAAAAAATTTCGAAAGTTGATCCTGTAAACAGAAATGGATGGCAAAGGGGTATGTTAAGATGTAAGAGAGAGTATCGATACAAACAAAACTATTGCTGACGTGGTAATTGAAGTGCTTGAAGGCTAAATCATGATGCCAACGAAAATAAAAGAAGACGCAGTCGACTTTTTAAATCTTAATTACCTCCTTAGGTTGGAAACTTATCAAATTCATCAAAAGAAGGTGATACTATTTGATGGGAAGAAGTCAGAAGTTAGTGCTTTTACCGGACAACACAACGATTAATTTTGAAATTTACCGTCATTAACTGATCAAACTGAATGATTCTCTTAAAGAGAAAAGGCCAGAATTGATCAAAAGAAAAGGTGTAGTGGTCCACCAAGATAACACGATATACTGGCGCTCCCAGCAGATTCTCCAGATATGGCACCTTGTGATTATTATTTGGTGCGGCCTATACAAATTTTTTAGGTGGTAAAATGTTTACTTCAAATGAGGAAAAACGGAAAAACCTACATCAGTTTTTTGCCAACAAAGAACAAAGATTTTATGAGCGTGGAATCATGCTACTTTGAGACAGATGGGGAAAAGGTACTGAGCCAGAATGGATAATATACAGGGTGCTTTATTAATTATGGGAAATATTTTAACTGGAGATACTACGTGTCAAATAATAACCATTCACCAAAAATACATTAATTCAAAATCGCACCATTTTCGAGATAAAGCCTTCAAAATTCCAAATTTTCCGTCTTTAAGCTAATCTCCTAACACTGAAAATAAGATTTTGGATGACGATTTAGTATTATTAGGTTCTTATGGTGGAATTATAATAATATAATATATAATATATAATATATAATATATAATATATAATATATAATATATAATATATAATATATAATATATAATATATAATATATAATATATATAATATAATTCTTTTAGGAGATTTTAATGTAGATTTCTTGATTGAAAA
>SMLS01069137.1:0-35366 GCA_004785975.1 Popillia japonica
TGACAGGTATTGAGTCATATTTACTAGATTTATTGTCGTAAATTTCCCACACATAAATCCCTGCTGATAAATTGAAAAATAAAGCCTGTCAATAACATAAATTCTTTTATAAAGTAGTAGTTTACTTATGGATCTATATTTACTAAAGTTTTTACCCTTTCTGAAGATAAGTAAATTTTTCAGTTATCAGGAAACACATTTTTGACAATCACACTGGGTATGCAATCACTACTCACAGTCAGATCCATGCCCAATTTACTTGCACTGCAATATCTCTAAGAATAAAGAACATAGAACTTGCAAATTTCTGAGAGATTAACTAGGCAAAATAAATGATTAATTAATTATTAAAAGTATTGTTCAGCATGTACCAATTCTACATACATATGTACAACATAAATTAACAGACACTCAAGAGAAGACTGCATACTGAGAGAAGAGGTTTACTTAATTAATAATAGTGAAATTAGTGCAATTAGTCAAGACGAGGCATATCTTTTATTAATTTAAAAGAGAGTGAAAATGTTGAACAATCGAGAACTCCTTCCGTCAACAAACTGTGTGAAACGGGATATTAAAATTTGGATTTAATTGTCCAAATGATACATGTAGTAGTGATAAGATAGTTGCTAAGATTTCAGTAACCCGCACATAACGATATATAATAATGTGATTCTATCAGAATATACAGGGTGACATCAAAAAAGCTACAATGCATAGTAACATGTGATGGAGGACCAAGAAATAACAAAAAAAGTTCCTATACACACACGTCCCGTTACTTATTGGTTTCAAGTTACAAGCTGTTGAAGTCAAAAGGCTTTTATTAAACAAAACAACATTAAGAAATACAAGATAGATATTTGTTCTGCATAAAGTGTTCAAATTGGAGACCTTGTTCCTGAATACACATTTCCAGTCTTCGTATTAATGACTGACGGCATCATTAAAATATGCTAGCACTATTACGAAACGTATCAGCAGATTCCACAATTCTGTTCCATAACTGTTCTTCACTATTTATTTCTGCGGAATACACTCACATTTCATAAATCTCCAAAATGGGTTGTCGAGGGGATTAAGGTCGGAACTACGAGGTGGCCGTAATATAGGTCCCACACGACCAATCCACCTATTTCCAAACTCTCGTTGCAGAAATTCCCTTACTCTCCTAGAATAGTCAGCCGGCGCTCCGTCATACTTATAATAATTAACGGAAGATCTTCTAATAAAGCATTCAGTTCATTTTCCAAAAAAAGTGAATAGAGTCCGCCTGTCAAACGTCTGGGCATTCGAAGTGGACCAATTGGATAACTGTCGATTATACCTACCCACACATTAAAGGAAAACCCATACTGGTGATTTCGTATTACGTTCTGATGGGGTTTTCATCACTCCAATAATCCATATTGCGAATATTCAAAATGCTATCGCGACTGAAATTCTGTTTCAATAGGTGATGGATTTTTTGGAAATGAAATGGAATGAGAAGTTGTTCTTTCAAGATTTTCCCAATAGATTCACGATTGCCATGCGGTACCGCTGCACTTATTCTTCTGGCGCTTATACTAGGACTGTTTTCTACTATTTGCAAAATAGCTTCTTCATTTGCAACAGTACGACGAGTTCTGTTAACCCTAGATTCATATTTTGGTTTTTTAAAGCAACCATCTTCTCCCAAACGCCTGTGGATGACAATAAATGTCCTAACATTAGGAATTTGCGTTAATGGGTATCTACCTTTCTCGATAGATGCGTTGAGCTTCGGAAGAATTTGAACGAGCTTTGCCGTAACACATGATCACAAAAGTATAACGCACCATTTTGACCAAAAAGTTTCAACAAACTAAGTTAATATTGCTTTCACATGTCCAACCGCCAAATGTCTTGTTCCATAAAAAAATATTTTTTTTATTGCCTAGGTAAAAGTAAAGTACAAGAAAATATAAAAAACAGTTTGTAATTGAGGGGTCTAGTTTCAAACTGTACAATCTCCACTAATAATTTGAGTTTAGCGCGGTTTCTGGTGTAATTTTTGTCGTTCCATTTGAATAGGGTGTCAGTCTGTTGCAAACGTACAATATCCAAGTTTTTCAATGTACAAGAACAAGCTTAGTTTCAAACCGTACAATCTCCACTAAAACATTAGTTTCAAACCGCGCAATCTCCATCCCACCCACAGTTCACGTCGTTGTGTTCGTGTATAGTATGAGTTGATTTGGTACTGTTTTGTTATTATCTACTGTGAGTAAAGAAATTGTATACTTTGTGTTACGACTTTATTTTTAATGTGGATAATGGAGGTTAACGTAACTATAAGAAGAAAGCACGAAAAAGAAAAACAAACTCTTTAGAATGGAAAAGAGCAAAGGAAAAAAGGTTGAACCATGACAATTTTTATATAGATTTATTAGTCCTAACAAAGTATTCTTACTTAGATACAGTTTACAGTTTGCATTCCCTTCCCCTTCATCCAAATTGTGGGCATAAAACCAAACATAGATACCTACAAACATTTCAGGAAAAGTTTTGCTCGGATAAGAACAAACTTGTGCAAGATAATTTTATTTTGCAGTTCTGCAAAGCAGAAAACGTAATATCTTTAGACCAAAGAATGGAAAACATGATAAGAAATTATTCCAAAAAAAGTTTTGTATATTGAGCCTCCACTAGACTCGTGTACCTGTTTGCAAAAATGCCTTCATGGGAATATGGGGAATAACCCGAAGAAGAATCGATACGGTTATTAACAATTTTGTTCGAACGTCATTAACAGCAAAGAAAAATCGAGGAGGGGACAGAAAGATGGAGACGTACAGCGAAAGAAGAAAATAAAGTACCCGACCAGCAAGCGTATTATTCTAGGCAAATTTATATGCATAACTTCACTGTTGTAAAGGGAACATCTAAAACCAAACTAAATCCATCTACAGTCGTATGCTTTTGCTAGACAGAAAACGAGTTTAGTAAAGGCTCTAATGAGATATCTTCCTGTATTTACCACATCTTGAGGACAGCTGATTTTTCAAACATTCATACTATTAGGTTAATGTGTGACGGTTGTGGAGGACAAAACAAAAACACAACACTAATAAGAATGGCTGCCTGCAAAGTATTGTCTCTAAGATCGAAATTATTTTTCCGGTTTGAGGACATTCTTTTATACCCCCAGATCGTGTTTTTCGGGTATATCGAGAACAAATGTCATAAAAAGGAAGTTACACTAAAAACGGAGGACTATCTTGAAATATTTCCAGAATTTGTAACCGTCTTAAAAGTTGGAGACGATGTTCCAATTTACGACTGGAGGCGGAAATTGGGAAAGTAATAAAAATTCCTGCAACTTGGCATTTTGCGTTCTCACAAGCCAAAAGAATGATTATAACCAAAAGTAAGAATGGTGCTACAGTGGTTCGCGGTGAAATTGCATATAACTCGGACGGAGAAAGTGCGAAATCTGTCAGCAAAAAAGAAAAAAGTTTACGGGATCTGAAACCAGCCGTCATTCATAAACAAAATGTTATCAATCAAGAAAAGAAGAAGGATGTGAATGAACTGATTCTTGCACATTACGGGGCTGCCTGGAAAAACGACCTGGATCTGAAATTTTATAAGTGTGTGCTAGAAGAAGCCACAGAACAGACTGACGGAAATCCAGCTGAAGTTGAAGGATTATGCGAAAACTTTGAAGAAGCTCCCAATGTAGTTGTATGAAATGAAGTTGATAACGTGTATATTTTTGTTTTTTGAATTTGTTGTTTTATTGAAGAAAAACTATTTTTGTCTGTAAAACCTTTCTAATAAAAGAACCTTAAACCAAATCGTGTATTAATTTGTGTGAATTACAAAGCGTACAAGCTTCAAACGTAATTTTAAAAATGTACAATCTCCAAACACAAATCTTAAATACATTGATCAGTATACATTCTATTTGTGTAAAATTCGGCCATATGGTAGATAACTGATGGTGTAAAATAGATAAGTAAAAAAAAATCTCGAAAAAAGTATATTCTGGCCCACCAACGATTTTTGCGTTTCCTGTAAAATGTGATCATTTGGATATTGTACAGTTTGAAACTAGGCCTCTTAATTTAAAAACAAAAAGCAATCGACATGTGTGTATAAGAACGCTTTTTGTTATTTCTTGATCCTCGATCACATATTGCTGTGCATTGTAGTTTTTCTTTGTCACCCTGTATAGGAAACAAAATATGTGAGTACTCTATAACCTAATATAATTCTGGTTATTATTAGGTTATTATTACAAATATTATCATACATAAGAAGTGAGTTCATAAATACAAACTGTAAACCCAATAATGCGTGGAACGATAATGCACCTTAGACCTCTGAAAGTTTCCAAACTTTCTAATTTAGCTATCAGGTATTTTACCTGTTAGATTAATTATGTCTTCATTATTAGGAAAGAGTCAAAACATTACGGAAAACTTTGCCTGAATTGTGGGAAATACGCGTTCGATAGAGTGCCTGATATAATTTCTGTACTAACACTAAATGTCTGACATGTACTACTGATAACATAGAAGAGATTCTTCTACATTGAATGTAACGTTTATTAGGTAATTGGCAGTAGAATTACTAATTATAAGTCTACCTACGGCAGCATTTTAAGGTACTTCGGTATTTGGCCTATTTCGTATTGACCATTCTCAGAAAAAGTTATAAGACGTTTAATGAACAATTTATATCTGTATGCACATTCAAATCCATGGTTCTGATTACATTTGCAGGAATTTGCCACTATATCAGAAAAGGATAAATATCAGTCACCTCAGAGTCCATTTCTGGATACTGCAGGTCTTTAGCATAAATCAATGCGCATGCAAGTTGAGAGTATAACCTGAATGTAGGTTATTAAGCAATTTAGATTAACTAAATAGTATCTTAATCCAGAACTGGATGGAGGTAGTGTAGAAAACTATTGACACAAAAATTACAATGAAATATGTGCCTGCAAAATCGTTAGAGAATTGTGGCGTACAGCAGATATAAAGTAGCTAATATAAATTCATAAAGAACTACCACGAAGAGGTTGAAAAGTGAAACGCTTAAAGAGGAAGATCCGTTAGCGCTGAAGCTAGTATAAAACAAACAGTTTCCGTATTATGAATGTATAGAAATTAAATTAGTTGATCTTAAGTTGTTCAGAAATAAATAGAAAACGAATCTTATAATACCCCAATTTTAAAATGGAAGTTGTGGCATAATTATATACATCGTAAGGAAGGAAACCTTAAACTGTGTAATAATGAGGTCTACGTGTACAGAACCAACCTAAACTTAATGAGCGTAAGAGGGCGTATAAGAGGAAGCTTTCAACAAAGTTTGATTTCTACGTAAGTAGTGAAGTTAATCGTCTATGCGAGATAGAAATAAAAGCCTAAACTTCATACGTTCACGCACGCGCGAACTTCCTTTACATAGTTTATATTTCCTTTTACCCTGTATATATATATATATATGTATATGCCGTTCGTGGTGGTGGCGAACCGGGCAATGAAAGTTATTGGAGAAATTTACCTTCCGAATGGCCGGAGGGATTCTGTAAATTTTACAACTGTTTGTTATTAGTAAAATTGTACCGCTTCTCTCTCCCTCAACGCTGACTATGTGAACGGGGAGGTAGCGGGCAGGCGAGACAGCCTGGCAGGCAGGTAGGTATATTGTTCGGCTTCCGTATAAATAGCATACGTTTGGGAATTTCGGTTCAACACAAGTGCTTTGCGGTTCCGGTGCCGCCCCCGTTATAAACAATGATACATTCTCTCTCCGCCAGTATCCATGTTAATTGAATAGCTAATACCGTGAGACGTCTATTTTCGCTTGCGCGGACCCGTTTATACAGCTTGTTCACAAAACCATTCAATGTATACATATACATACATACATGTATCGCTCTGTTATTCTACCTCCAACTATCGTCATATCTGTGAATGCTATTTACTTAGTTTCTGTTCTTGGAGTATTATTTTTATTTTTTAATTCAAACGCAGGGTATTCAGAATTTTTCTAACAATTACATATCTACATATTGTAATAATAATAGCTGCATTGTCTTTCAGGAATGTAACAGCTATACCTGCGCCTGTTAAATAATACCATTTTGTTTTATTAACAATCGGCAAAAGTGGTTGTTAATTATTTTTGAATGTGAAGTATCTATTGATTTTTCAATTATATTGTTGCACCTTCGCGCAATACCCTGAATAAACTTTACACCTTCGTGACGATATAACGTCTTCAACCTGATTGCACTTGAACAGAGAAGCCTACGTACTAATCAAGAATTACCGTGACTAATCTGGGATCATCTATGTGTGGTGGGTGGTCAAGGGGAGTCTGTGATGTTACGTGGGTTTTTGACGTTTGTTATTTGGCATACTCTGCATTAATTAAATAGCATTTTTTAGACAATTTTTTCCCGTCTAAGTTCTTTTCCTCCCTAACACAGTTGTAAACTAAGTTGCCTACTGTGCGACTGCGGTCATTCTAAGAGTTTGTTTAATTTTTAATTCTGCTTTTCGGTTTTGGAATTTTTTGGTTATTTCAGTTGTTTTACTCTTTTGCTGCCGTGTAGCCATTTTCGTACATTACATTCACCGTTTTGTGTGTTTGAACTACGTCATTTCCGTCCTTCCCGTGTAACTTCTTTCCGTTCTCCGTGTTCTCCCTTTTTTTTCATTCTGCTATTAGCCTTCGAAGGAGCATGTAGTTTTGTTTAGTCAAAGATGACTTGCACTTTAGAGTGGATCTAACGTTTCGTATTGTAAAATTTATCTTCTCTCGCAGTTTTGTGCTTCAGATGCGTAATGCTCTAGTTTTCAATGGTAATTCTACCGAAATATCTTATTCGAAGGTATTTTAGTAGTTTCGTTTGTGTGGAAACCTACGTACATCTGGGGACAAGCTTAGTAGTATTTCTCTCTCTTTCTAACTTATACATTTTCACTATTAGCGCACTTTTCCCACTTTTAGAGTTTTTTTACCCCCTGGATATACTTTCTACGTCCGTCTCCATAATGCTACCGCTGAAATCGTCGTTCTAAGGCAAGACACCGCAGATTTTCAAATAATTAACAATCTCTGTAATGGTTACTTCTTTCAAGTTGAGTTTTAATGAATTTATTTCTAAAACTTAATTTAATATTTCTAAATCACCTGCAAGGAGCACGTATTGTTTGACCTCCTTCTCAATTATGGATTTATATGTCCCGTAGCTTCAATAGAAT
Organism: Popillia japonica; assembly: GCA_004785975.1. Lineage (NCBI taxonomy): Eukaryota > Metazoa > Arthropoda > Insecta > Coleoptera > Scarabaeidae > Popillia > Popillia japonica. The sequence goes on from SMLS01069137.1 coordinate 7,251, forward strand.
AGTTTTTCTGAGGCCCTCAACCGAGACGAAGTTTATTTGAGTAAATTTAAGTAATTTACAAGAATTTCGTAAACCATTTTGTGCGAATTGAGTTTGATTATGATATTTCAATTTGGGTTAGAAACCTCTTTTTTTTAATCCTTTAAATTTCAATAAACTGTTTTGAAGTTTGAACTTGGCGTGTTTTGGCTGTGACAACTACCCAAATCTTGCCAAACTACTGTTTTCCTTGACAGGACGTCACGCTGCTCTTAGAGTTTTTTATGGAAAACAGTGGCGCTACAGAACCCTTACCAACTCTCTCATCCACGACCGTCTCCACCGGTTACAAACACTTTATTTAGTATCTTTTTTATTATTATTATTTCTCCAACCCATCTGTAGCAATTAGCATGACCAGAAGTATCTCCTGTACTTACTTTAGTACTTACTTCATCGTGAACATTTTACCAAATCTATACAGTGCATGTTTATACCAGGCGTAGCACTTTCTGTGGTAATCTGTTGCTGCTTATAAACACTATCTCGTAGAGAATTCTGAGTAGGTACTGAAGTTTGTTTCAAAACAGAACTTTTATCTTAAAAATATAAATATTTTGTTGTATACTTCAGCCAAGTACGAAATATATGAAATAATTAGTAAGTTTACAGTCAGGAATCAAATAATCCAGGTTAAAGCCAGCTGGACAAAAAAATGTCAGCAACTAATGTTAATTTAGCAAAAAAAAAATCAAAAATGTCAAAAATCTTAGCATATCTAAAAGTTCTTCATAAACATTAGCTTCAAGAGCAGGACTAGTATCATTAGCCAACATTTTGAAAATTGGTCAGATAAGCACACAGTGCGTTCCGACACCCTTTGCTAATAGCGTAATAGCATCTAATCCATAACTCGCAATATTAACGGTATCATCTGCTTCATAAAACAACCATATTTCTGTGATGGTCAAGATATCGAGGCTAGAATCAGAAATGTTATCGAATCAGTATGGTACACATATACGTATCGCGCGTATGGTCTTGCGAAACTTAACCTAAAACTGCAGCCGGTAGGTGGAGTATATACAAATTGAAGCATGCTACAGTTATTATTAGCACAGGAATACTACACGTAATAAATTGGGACGTTTCGACTATGACTAGCATCAGTGGCTTTTGATCTTGGAAATTTTTTATATGTATATTTTCGTCGGCATACTGATCGGCGTATAAGCAAAGCCTATGGCTTCTGGGATGCGGACATCTTTGCTTTCTTTAAAAGTTCTCTTCTTCTATAAGTGTCACTTTTTTAAAACTAGATACAGCCTCAGAATTGCTTCGCTTTGCTCGCTTACAGATTGCAAGAACAGTACTCAATTTAGACAGAACAGTACTAGACCAGTATTTGATTCTTAGGTGAAGATATTTTGAGGTGTTTGAAAGAAATGAAGAAGACCAAACGAACATTATTTTAACACGCTGACTGCCCAAGCGAAGATAACTCGTATTAACGCTCTTCCTCAGGACGCTCAATACGATTGCGCGGCTACGAGTGAGTTTGTAGTTTATAAGTGTAAATATGAATGGGGTGGCGGGGTGAATACAAATAAACACAAATTATGTTCGTATTGCTTTTCAGAAAAAGTGGAAAAATGTTACAGCACCCGACATCCAGATCGTTATTCAAAGCATATACATATCTAACAATGCATGGTGTGATGAGAACAAGAAAATGAAACAGATATTGTGGATAGCTTTATAGCAAATATTATTATTATTAAATAATAGTAATTATTACAAGATGTGAGGGATAAGCTGCAATTATTGAGAATAGAAAAATCTATTAATTTTTTCTTTTTTTTAAGGCTCTGCAGGATCTATGCCCATTAGTCACTTTTGGGATTCTACTTACTTCTATCTACTAATATCTTTACGCTTTCTAATCTGCTAAATTCTGATCCCAGTTCGCACAACGAATTCGAAAATGCACCTGTACACCTTATAATTATTGTATGTCAATAACGCTAAATAACTTTCGTAGGAGAAGGGATTAACAACTCTGTTAAAGATCTAAGAAATGATTTTCTGTGTTGAGAGTACCTTGGGCAACCTAAGAGTACATGGTCTAAGTTTAAGATTTGTAACCGCATTCACAGACAGGGGAATCAACTATCTGAAGTCTATGTAGATGAGCTCTGAAAGACCCATGACCGAACTTCATCCTGACAGTTGTAGAGGCAAACAAACGGGATATTGTGTGTCCTTTATGCCATCGGGGATGGAATATGGCGGGATGTATCAGGGCGTATTGAGTGACCTTTTCTTCTATCAGATTTCGCCATCTCCGTTCCCACTGGGCAACCGAAAAATGTTGCTTTACCAAAGCCAGAACATCATGACTGCCCATTTCTTGAAAGTTCGTCCTGTTCAAAGTAGAGGCTTCTTTCGTCAGTCTGTCCACCTCCTCGTTGGCCCTTATCGCACAGTGACTTTTTACCCAAAAGAATCTTATCGTTTTTTCCCTGCGTATTAGTTTCTTACATTTGATAAGTATGTTCCAGATTAACGGGCGCGGCCTAGGGCTCAGGTACATTCCTACCGCGCAACAGATATTGTTGTTTATTAAATACTGCATTTTTTATCTGTCAAGTGCAGTTTAGTTTTTGTAATTTGGTTGAATAATGAAACTATCACAAGGGAACTTTCGGATAATGATTTACTATACTTTTAAGAAAGACTTGAGGGCTATGAATCTGAGGAAAGTTTAAAAACGGCATTTGAGGATCTCGAACTCTCATTGGCAACTGTTTATAGATGGTATAAAGAATTTGAACGAGATTGCAAGTGACTGGTACACCGAAAAAGCTGGCCCTCCTTTAACAGCTGCTAAACCCTGTTAACGTTGCTGCGGTGAAGATGGTGGTAGAGAACAACTTCTGCATTGTCTAGGTAGACAATGACAGAGTACAATTTGAAGATTGCAACCTCGCAGGTGTTTGTACCTACCCAACTATCTGACAGTTTTACAAAAAGCGTAACGGTCATCAAATTATTCCTAAAACTGTAACTGACGACGACTGTTCAATATTTAGCGGAAGACAAAGTCAAAATTATAGAACATTCTCCTTACTCATCCGATATCACGATGTGTGCCTTCTGCCGATTTGTTGAGCTTTGAGAGGAAGGTTTCAGTTAGAAAAAAAGACTGACATTGCCGGTAAGTGCTTTTTTGATAGTATCTCTAAAGACAGCTGGTTGAACGCTTCTAATCTATGGAAGGAGAGGATGGTTAAGGCCATTATTGTAAATGGCAATTACTTTAAACACATTTAAAATGAAAATTCTAAAAACTTGTATCAGTCTTTCTATTCTCACTAATTGTTGCTTGTCTCTCGTATTGTAATCAAATGCTGTTGAAGTAATTAAACTTATTTAAATTTTGGAACGAACTACCAGTTTCTTATGTTGTCGTTGTATTTATATAGATAAATTAATTTCGGAATTTATAAGCTAATAGCTCTTGAACCGATTTTGGGTAAATAATTTTATCAAACAATTACCCCTATAAATTTTACATAACATGCAGCATTTAACAATTAATAAATAACTAATAATAAGGATAGGTAACGTCTGTGAGATATACCTACACCACAATTCTGGACAATAATATTCACTTGTTACAATATACATATCTTGGTTGGAGACTGCGGTGTAATTCAGATTTATAACATTAATTAACAATAGATTTACTATACGCATCCATGTTATTTTAGAAGGCCCTCGTCACTTATAAAATCTGAAATACATTCTTTGTGAATATATACAATTAATATCAAACTTTTTGTTTCTATACTGATAGATTAAATAACTAACTAATATTCACAATAGGAACACATGTCTATTCAGTATCCGTTTCAGCCTACAAACGATTTAAAATATTTTTAGGTCACATATTTGAGTGATATAGACCAAATATGAATAATGTAGTTTTTCAAAATTCAACCCTATATCGAACAGCGATTATCCATATACGGATTGTCAGAATTGTGTGACTGTCTCACTATATTTGCGAATTCAGTGTTTATTATATGTATATAGAAATTCCATTATCACACCCCATATTGTGTAGTGACATTTAATTAAAGTGCATTCGATTCATTTTGAACCTGAAGTTGAAAACTATTAAAGCATAGTGTAGGTATATGCGATGCATATTGGCAAATAAATAGAGATACACTGTTAGAAAAAAACACTGTTGTGCTTTGTAAGGGTTGGTTTCAGCTTTTGCTATTAAAGGATCTGTAAGTATGCACTTAGATATATGTATAACTTTGCACTACTAGGACGTCGACATGCAATTAGGTACTCAAATTATGTATATATGCACATTTGCTACAGTTAGGAAATCTTACGCAAGAGATGTATTACGACATAATTAATTGCGTATGACCACATCATCTTACTTTTAAATATTTCAATCCTCTGTATGCTATGTTCTGAATCTATTAAATTATAGTATTTAATGAATATAATAATAATAATAATAATAATAATAATAATAATAATAATAATAATAATAATAAATGTCTTTATTGTACTAATGCAACATTACGGTAAATCGGTAGTTAATGTTTCTAAGTGTAGCTATATCTCATTCTAATACTTTCTAATTCAGTAGATAATAAAATTAACGTTAAGATTACTCATAATGCTCCTTCTTCATCTGCATTTCCTACTGTCAACATCAAAAACATTTTTGTAAGCCAGCACCAGAGTAAATGAAAAATTTAAGAAACAATATCAGTTGTACAACATTGTGTGTGATCTTTGTTGGTTTTATGTAGTTTACTTGAGGTCAGATATATTTGATTTGTGTACTAATATTACACTGAAGTGCACTTAATACAGCAAAGTTACGCAACTAGAGCTACTAGCTGGCTTTCCTTCTCGTTTTCTAGGACTAGCTTTGAATCCGTTCAGGCTTCATCGGTGCAGCTTTTGTTGGCTGCAAGATTATGTAGAATCAGCCTGATCTATTTCAGGTTAATTGACCAGTTAGTACACGTATTAGTGCAGCGGGGTATTATGTTGAATGTCTAGTCTTCACAGATGACTTTAGGCTACGGTTGCTGATGTTAAAGCTTCATATGTTAAAATATGTCGTAGAGTCTGATTGTGTGGACTGAGAATGATCACCAGGTTATTGGGAGGGTGAATAGGAATGTCATTTGACAGCATTTGTTTTCTTCTTCATTCGCACTTGCCATCTTGACTGAAAACTGAATCTCAGTTTTTTGGGTATTCTTTCTCTGTATTCAGCCATGCAATATTCGTGATAATATGCTAACCGAGCACGCAGAAATACCACTCCTAAATTATTCTGCTATCTACTCAAGAGAAACATCTATCGGAGCGTAAAATATAATGTATGTTCGTCCATTTCATTTGCAACTGTGACCAGACCACGTTCTGTCGCCGGTGCCTGACGGGAATCCAACAGATGGACCCCTTTTTCAAAATTTTCCATTATATTAATAAAAGTCGTATCCTTCCTAGTAGCAGTTGGCACGCAGAAATTGAATAATAGGTCAACAGAAGATGTATGTATTACTTGAAAGAATATTACTGCATAAATGCATAATGTCTCAGTTTAGCTGTTGACTGATAACTAATTATCAATCAGCTGTTTTATGAAACGCAATTAATAATTTGCCGTTTAGTAATATAAATAACCATTATTATAGAATTGCGAATATTATAATCATGCCTAGTGATTAAAATGCCAAATACACATACAATAACTAACTGGGTTAAATGGTCCGTAAAAATTAGGTTTAAATTTATATTATAATGACCAGCCGGTGCAATAAAGTGGTCGTGGGATGCATAAATTCAATATTTAGATAATTTTACGTGTCATGTCTATACGCTACAGCGCTATAGTTTGCATATTATAAATTATCAATTTATAGAAAATTTGTCATTTCACTATGACAACTAAACATTATTTATACTACATTATCTATTCAATATTTACACTATTTATGTATAAAGGATAACAGGATTAATGTCAAACCTAAAATAAATTATTATTACTGAGATTCTAAAATATATTATAATATACACTTTTCGCAGATTGCAAAAAGTGTCACAAACGACCTTGTGCATAGCTAATACAACACTGATTAGGGGCGTCAGTATTGGAGAACATCCAGTGACGAACACTAATTATCAAATAATCAATAATATTTTAATAAATCATAATGAAACGTTTCAAGGCTATATATTTCAGTAGGAAATTAGTTGTATAATGCTCACACTTCATAATTTACAATGATATACTTTTTAAGGATTTCTTGCTAATTTATTACGTATTAACATATCTGCTGCATGTAACAATTGTCAGTATAATTCTTAATTTACAGATTTGAATCAAGTGAAAACAAAATCTATCAACCTAATTACTTTTAGATATCAAAGCATTTATAAAGTTTTCTGAAAAACAATAACTAGCAAAGTTGAAGGAAATGTTTACTACTAGCTCGTATGATCATCGTATGAAAGTTTTCTACATGGATAAATATTGAAACTCTTGCACTACAAGTGCTTTAAAAATTTTTATTACACGGTCCCCACACCTATTTTGTGCACATCGCAAATTGGGTTCCAGATAACGGATACATTCAAACTTCAATGTAACAAGAGCAAAGTACAGAGCCTTTAAATCTGATATATTAGTAAATTGCTTTGTACAGTGCTTACAGCTTCTTCCTGGGTGAAGAAACAACGTCATTAATATGTCAGCTAAACGCTAGTTCAGTATCGAAAGTAATAGGACACAGGACGTTTGCTTTTGTAGAGCTCGTCAGAGTATATTTCAAAACAGTTCACGACAATCTATTTTCCTCACACAAAGACAAATCCTTTCTAAAATATTCCGAAGAAATATGTAATTCACATGCGAATTTATTGCTGTACACATTCTCACATCAACAGCGAACAAAAAGCAAAAATAAAAGAGGAGCCATATTAGGGCTCTGTGGGATATGAGAATGAATATCACGTTTATCATTATAGAAAACAAAAAATTGCATTGTAAGCAGCATTATAAGAGCTGTAACAACAATTTATTAAATCCAAAGAAACGCAGTTTTGATAGTAATATTCTATGATCTATGTATACGGTCAAAAGCCTTCACCATGTCTGTACACACAACATCTACCTAGTCCTGATTGTCAATAGCTTCCGCTATATTCTGAGAAGGGTCGCACAAATTTCTCTTTCAAAGTTAGTGGAACTCTTATAAACAAAACCATGTTTTTCTAGAGAATGAAGGTTGATCCATATTTATTTCAAATTCCTTAGATTTAACATCTCCTATTCTTACTACGATTTTTCTCTGCTTCATAAAATATGTATTCCAGCCATTGAAGGAGCCCTATGCAACCAACCCATGTGCTCTTTGAGAAATTAAAGAATATAATAGAAAATTCTATTGGCAACTACCCTTTCCAAAATTTTTGATACTGCACTTAATAGGGATATAGGCCTACATATAATTTTCAATATCGCCGAAATCTTCTCAATTATTTACAAGAAATGTAAAAAATTTTCTGCATGGTCTGTACCGGATCTGTATAGCACGGTCTATACATATACAGCGTTTTCATTTGAAAACATTCTACCGTAAATTTCTGAAAATATAGAAAATTATGAAAAATTTCCTAAAACACCTACTATCAAGGGGACAACTTTTGATGTAAAAATCGGCTCATCTACTTGAACACCACATCCGTGGCTACCTCCTTAAATATCTTAAATGGAAAGGGCTATCAAGTAATACTTTATTCTAATAGTCTCTTGAATCACTACATCTTGGCGTTTACTTTTATATAAATGCAATTATAAAAACACATATGTTCGGTACCTTTTGATGTCGACTTTGTATTCGTCGATTGAATTTGTTATGGAAAACACAAAGATAGTGGTATAAACGAAAAACAGGCAACAGCATAAAAAACGGATATATCCGTTTTTCTTCCGGTGCTCTTCGTTCGGAAATACATCGTCTGTTGCTTTAGTATAAATTAATATTTAGTATTATCAATAAAAAATTATTTAAATAAAATAACAAAAATGGTTTATAGTTTTGCAAGAAAAGGATAAAATTGTATTAATTTATGTAGCTGAAAATCCATGCGCTCGATGAACTGCCGCAACATTTAACGAAAGGCATCCCGACTAGATCACATCTCATAGGTGTGCCTTAAATCTTATTCATAAATTTACTCAATCTGAGTCTGTTGCAAATACAAAGCACAAGCAGCCGAGTGTTTTAAATGAAGCTGCTCAAGTGGAAGCGTTATGTCATATCGGTATAAATTCTCGTACTTCATTACGCCAGATTTCTGTGACAACTGGAATTTCTTTGGGTGCCGTTCATAAAGTTACAAAACTTCATAAATTTCATCCTTATAAAATGAAAATATATCAAGAACTAAGTGAAAACGATTTTGACAGAAGAATAGAGTTTTGTAAACAGATTACAACCATTATTATTATTCATACGATTTTGAATCATTATCTATCCCATTTATTGAATACAGGTATACGAACGAATTTTCTATATAAAGAATTCTTAAGTTTTGTAGTGCATTCCTCATATCCTCCATTAAATGTTCTGTAATGTCTTACCACTAACAAGATTTTAGAAAATTGTGGTTTCATCAGATGTTAATAAAATTTTATCGGTGTCTTATTATTGTCGGGCCCCGAAAACAAACATGCTGTGAAATATGAGTACAATACAGAATATTATTTCAACATGTATGAAAACTCCTAAAATGCTTAAATAATAGTGATAAAATATAAACAATCAACAACTTTTACAGAAAATCTTACAAATTCCTCAATATATACACACCTTACCAATATTCAGTGTTAAAATACGAATTTGAAAAAATCATTTTTTTATTACCATTCATTTCATTTATTAAGAAAATCTCCCAAACATATACTACTGTTTAAAATTCTTTTGGCTTCTATCGAGTTACTGTACGATTAGAGAGGTGGTGACGTTGATGGGGTTGTTATCGTACATACGTATGTATAGATGTATTGGTGCTGGGGACGGTGTACACTTGGTATTCCCAACATGCTTTGAATTAACACTGCGAGACCAAACTACGGTTGCTGCTTACGTGTTCCCTTCTCTCTCACTCTCGACTGATTGGATAACAAGTAATCCCGGTTAATTGAAAGTGGACTGGATTGATTCATCAATGCGGTGCTGTGCGGTGTGTGGCTAGAAGGAACGACCGACTGTCCAGGGAAAACCCGGGGGGCGCTCCGGACACGCTCTCGAAATTAAAGGTTATCACTCGGAAACCCTTTAATCTTGTGAGGATTCTCATTTAATTATGATTCGCTCCATTATCTCTTTCCGTCTTAAGGTTTTTTTGTGGGATGTACGACTAAGATTTGCTTCTTGTACTGAGTCCCTACATATGTACTATCGCTGCCAAAAGTAGCAAATCAGACTTCAAGCGACATGACCTTTCGTATAACCTGAATTTGCAAGAAATGCAAAGCGATTATATATAATATCATTTACCATTGTTGCATTTACTCTATATTATAAATAAGTGTCTACTAGAATTATTAACTAGATTTCGTTAACACAGGTACCCTTTTCTGTTTCTTGATAGTAAATTATATATGCGTAAAACATGCATATTTTCCACTTGCATATTTTAAATCATACGCTTCTTAATATAGTAACAAAATTTTAGTTATAGAAAAGAAAGAATTGTTCGAAAAGCGGTATTAAGAAACGATTTTAATCATATTTAAAGAAATTTACTACGAATCCCCTTAAATTCCTAATGTATTTTAAATTAATGTAAGTGCAGTATTTATTGAAAACTTCTTAAGTTCTTGTTCTTCAACGAATTTTGTACCGTTAATGTCGGCAAATTTTAAATATATTTTTAATTAGGAACATCGTTCAAATCCTACAAAATTCTTAGAAATAATAGACATTTGGCTGTCAGACACATTGTATATTTTGCGCTGTTTGAACTAAAATATTAGTCGAATATATTAATAAAATAATATAAAAGTCGTTCCATAGTTACACGTCCTATTCTACAATTTCATAATTTTTGCAATTATTGTTTGAATCATATTTTGCATGAGAAATTCATCCGAAAATTTCTTTTTCTTCAATTAATTGGGCTACGTTCTACCTTAGTTTAGTACATCATATTTATTTCTAATATATTCATAACTCCCTTCGTTTAAATTCATTTAAATGCTCGCTGCCCTTTAGCCTGCAGGTATACGGTTTGGTACAACTGCCCAGTTACTTTACCTGAATAAACGATTCAGGACCGAAAGCCTATAATAGACGCGTTTTATTGCAATTTGAGTGGCGATAGTACATCATAGCAGCTATTATACAGCGTACATTTTTGGATAGTATAAAATGAACGCAGTACTTTGGTGTGTGTTAAATTTCCTTCATTGATCTATACGCTTAAGATTCGACGGTCGTATTACATATATGTTGCTTAGATATTAGAAATCTTCTTAGAAGTCATATCTTGCTGCAAGAGACTAATTTGAGATTCTGGGGGAATCCCGTTTTTAAATTTGAGATCACTGAATTAATTAAAAAAAAATATTTTTATTCCTCGTAATTTTCGGTACTATTTCGGGTGGTTTGTCAACTTTACTTGCGCATATTTCAATGTACTGTGGTGCCTAGTTAGTATCTTTACTTACAGCACTATTTATTTAGCTGTATTTATTAGGCGTCACATGGGGTTTTGTTAGCTTGTTTTTTTCGTTTTTTTATCGAATTTATTTGGCTCAATACGCAAAGCACCCACAAACGGTGGCTTGAGCTAGTTGCGTAGTAGAGAGATAGATTAGATGGTTTCAAGACTATGTATGTATGTACAGCTTTTAAATTGTGATTTTTTTCAGTCTATAGTGTGAAAATAATTTATTGATTAATAGCATCAGTATTATTCTAACAACAGTTTTTCTATGTGCAAAAATGTGTAAGACAGTAATATCTAATATACGAACAAAAGTAGGAAAGTTATTGATACATGACCAATAGACCGGGATGCTTACAAGTACAAAAGCCGGCTCATGCTAAATCATATTAAACATCTTCGGACGATCTTTCTGACACCCTGGTTAGTTAGCAATGCCCTAAAAATGTCAACTGAGTACGCAAAGGCACTGGCCAGAAAAACTGTTGGAAGTGGGCCACCGTTCCAGATTCGGACACACAGTTACTTCCCGTCAGAAGTTGGTGAATAATTACATACACACATTTCTTGGCAAAGATCGAACCACACATTGCCAGCAGCATATCATCAACTCGTTCCATGTAGTCAATCATACTGGAAACTTTTTTATCCCAGTCTTACCTACAAAGAAGCCCAACACTCAAAACGCAAATTAGTTTTTTTTCGGGATGGAGTACCGTCAATATTTTACGGCACACTATGATCTATGATGATTTGAAGGTCACTAACACGTTTACGCCAATACTCATTTGCAGTTGCTTTATGTACTCATTTAATTCGTTTACCTGTAATCGTACGATGTCGCTAATTGTGTAGGATATCATTTCTCGCTTACTAGCGAATATTGGCCACAGTCTAAATTATTCTATACCTTGTGGAGCTTAAAGTACAAGTTGCTTCATAATTATCGTACATCTACATATATTATTTAAAGATTCTAAATTGTCTAACGCCAGTTGGCCAACACTGTGTCATAATAGGAATTGCTATTAGATGCTGCCATCTCTGCACTAAAATGTAGTTTCTTTTGTTGTCAGACAACTTTGGATTGATTCAATTGTTTTGTTATATTCCGTATAGTTTGCACATGATATTTGACTAGCACGTTTCTGGTCAATTGGTGAAAACTCTTACTTTTTATTTTTTTCTTATTTTGGCTTTTGGCTTTGGTGGTTTTAATCTATCCCACTTAATATCGGTTATTTCTTTTGTGTCCCGTTTATGAGTTTTTTCTTATTCAGTCTATTACCATCTTATAAACTCTTATGTGACGTATTTGATCATGCTCTTTTCTTCGTGATAATTCAAAATAATTTTCCTTCCAATTCTTAATTGTCATGTGATCAATATAAAAAATTCTTCTGTTATTCTCACTTTTGCTGATACGATAGATTCCAGATACGTAGACCAGCAGCGCTCACGACAATATGGCAATAACAGGCAATTACAGAAATAATCCACAAGTGTACTGCGTACTTAAAGATAAATGCTTCCATTAAATATAAGGTCACAAAAGCAATGTCGTGAAGATCGGTTACGGTTGTACTAAAGCAACAGGCATAATCGTTTAACCACGTCAATATCGTTGTGCGTAATACACCTAACGGCTTTAGCTTTGCCAAAATATACACTAAATACTACACTCATATACTCGAAATTGCACTTGACGTTATATAACCAAAAAACTAAAAATAATCTTTACTAGAACACGTCTCCTGTTTCTCCTCCTTATTCCCGATTCACCGTAAAGAATCCAATTCCAGCCAACAACATCAGCTTTATTGCGCGAGTCACTTTTGAAATTTAAGAATTTACGAGTGGTAGTCACACAACCCAGCTTCCGTATATACAACTACCAGCGTACGTCGAAGACAAGGACGCACACGTGGGCAAAATATGACTGCAGCAGTCTTCTTACCTATACTTCCTTTCTTTACGGTAAAGCACAAGCAGCAATAGAAATAACACCCGGCCCAAAGGCGAAAAATAAGATCAACTGGTATACTGCTGCTAGAGTCGCTCGCTTAATGCTAGACGTAGAGGATAGGAGCGGTTGGCTTGGGCGCCTCTGAATATAAAGATATATAATATTCAATTTGCCACGAGACCCTCGGAAATATTACATTTAAGGTGAACAGGAAAGAGTGGATATAGAAGAGGCGACGCGACACTGTGACTTCGTTCGTTGCCGCTGCGTACAAATTGAGGCATCCTTGAGAACCTTTCCGCGATGACCCTACGTGACAGGGAGCGTGACGAGCAAGCCAATTCTTCTTGTTTCTTTTCACAGTCCGGATGACTAGAAGGAAACACACAGAAGCGAGGCGTATTGGAATGGAATAGTAAAGACTACGTAAGAGGGGAATCTTGCGAAAAGATTGTTTTAGAAAGATTTAAAAATTTAGAGTGATTCGAATGGCCTCATTGTTCACTTCAAATTGTCCTATACAATTTTCTACAGACACTGTTCGAGAGTGAGCAATAGGAATGTACTCGCAAATATACGTACATATGTACGACCGACATAACAAACAAGAACATTTGCATTTAGATTTTATTGAATCTCTGGGATAATCTGATTAGTGGAGTAATATACCAAGTGCTTTGCACTATAATTGCATAACTGGTCGAGAAACACCACTAATGCAGTTCAGTATACATTATACAAGCTTACTCATTGTGATATCTAATACACGGTTAGGTGGGACAATGAAAATCCACGATTGTTTGTAACACTTGCTCTGAGTACGGGAAGTACTTGAGCGATGGAACATGCAATTATACCAGCTCTGCAGCTCCTGTAATCACTGCTGAATTATATCAAAGGTACTAACACGCAACGCATGTATTCCTTTTACTATAAGCTAGATCTGCAAATCTATTGTGGTGGCAGTCAATTCAAACTGGAGAGATTATAATGGATAACCTCTACATGCTAGTGTGGAATATGTATCTATATACATAATGCGCATCGCATTATCATTTAATGAATGAGAAACACTTAACAGCATAGTAAACGTTCTTGCATATAAATAATTCCATTTGACGTTAAGTATTGAGTATTTCTGTAGTTTTAAGTTCGGGGAATATTTTACATGTACGATTTGGTTGCTATGAACATTAAATAATTGATCTGTATTATGTAACATTTATCAAGAGCTATAGTCTTCGAGACAATGCTAAAGTGGGAAGGACAGTTTCGATTTTGTAATGGATTAATATCATATCAAAGCAAACCAAATGTATGTACTTAAACTGAATGATGCAATTTTTTCCATACATATGAAATATAAGGGCAAAAAAGTAATTTGTTAACTAAGTGCCGATGGCCGGAACCAGCAAAGAATAATTATTGTACTCTAAAACGTGAAAATGGTATTCGTATGACATTTGGTCAGGCCGTTCTTTTCTTTAATTTGGTAAAAGCATAAGTAATTCTAATGAGATAAAAGGCCACAGAATCAGTTTAAAAATTTTGGACGAGATACACGAACCATTGCCTATTAAAGCAGAAATGAGAAAAGAAGTCCTTCACCACCTTAGCAGATTCTATTGTTTAATCTGGATTTGGGAACTGTAGTTCAGACTTAGAACAAAGGCTAGCACAAAACACTAATAACACATTACTAGATTTTCTCTAGCTTCTCTAGTATTTCCTAAATAAAAAACATTTCGGTAAGATGCTTTTTGCATGTGTATCTGGAGTACGTACATTGCCCACTCACAAAAAGCTGATTACGTTCATGCTTTTAAGTGTGCTACTTATGGATACGATCTATGTAGTTAATGAGTTTGCCTTGTATTTGCTATAGATGAAAATACATCTGTAGGTGTCCGTCAGTTATATCGGTCGTATTCTTCGCTTTTATTATTTTTAATCCAATTATAATAGTCAGCAAATGTATCTTTTGTATTTTTGTTTCATTTATGATTTGTTATTGGAATAATTGTTAATATTATTACTTTATTTGTTCATTTTTTTTTTACTTTACATTGTCTACCAATATTAATTAGTAATCTTTTATTTTTGTTTTTCTCTGTCAGGAGATAGAAATAAAGTTCAAGATTTGCACAAGTCTACTACTTACACATCACCTTTACGCGCAAGACCGTACCAATTAGTAGTTTCTACTCCATTAATGGGCAGATATTAGAGAAAATCGATACAATGAAAGATCTTGAAGTAAAATTCGATGTCCGTGTATCGTTCAACAATCATATTGAAAATATTTGCTTGGCTGCCTCCAGAACGTTAGCATTTATTATAAGACCTACTACAAATTTTAAGGTCACGAATATAATAAATATATTGTATTTTGCGTTTGTAGCAAGCAAACTGGAATATGCGTCTATAGTTTGGTATCCATTCTATGAAGCACAAAATTCAATGTAGGTTTCTGAAATTTTTAACATATAGAATGAATGGAGAATATCCTGACAGATTTGTCGATCACAAAGAATTTCTGGAGTTACACAGAGTGCAATCATTACAGCATCGAAGACAATTATACAGTGCAAGATTTTAACATAGAGTCGTAAGCAATTATGTTGAATGTCCAGGCATTTTAACCAGCTTGCAGTTCTATGTACCTCGTCAGTCATCCCGTGCTGTGCACTCTTTCACCTACAACAATCGCTGTAACCAATTTTATGGTAAAACATCCACTCATTCATGTGATATATAACGCCAATAACATCTATAGCAATATTTTTCGTGGCAGCTACTTTTGGGATATTTTCTCCTTTGCGATATTATCGTTGGTTCCTCTAGCGCACAAATATCCCAGGCATCTATACAGCTTCTGACCAGCTTCTACTTCGTAGCCAATATGCTCCGTCCAATCACCTTTCTCACTCCTTGCATTTGTTTAAGCCAAAGTTCAAATTGATATCGCGGCTAAGGCGTTCTGCACACTTCAGCACCTTATGGAGGTGATTCTTAGGCTTGGCATAGAGTTTCAAATCGTCCATGTACCATAGATGGCTGACTTCGGTACATGAACTCTCGAAGCAGTATCCTTTGTGTTGCCTTCTCAGCAAGGATGTGAGCGGTTTTCAGGCCAAGCAGAACCCGAGAGAACTAAGGACGTACTACTATTACCTATTTATTTATTTACTTAATATGATTTGTATTTATTGATTATCTGGCAAGTCTTTCGAAGCAGAGGCAACTAGCCTAGTTTATTGGTGTGAAATGGCCGAAATCGAAATCGTATATGAGAAAAGGATGAATTTTTGTCTTCTAGTGACCTATTTCCGCAAAACTGCTTAAGTAATTGCTACTGCATGCCAAAAAAGGATACTAGTTGGATACAATTGCAAATAAATGAGAGAGAATCTCGACACATTAGGATTAAATAATTACATAATTTCAAAATAATAATATACAAACAAAAGAGGCTACGCAAATTGCTTGGGAGTTTCAGACTGCATAGAAGCAACTTGAAAGAAAATGGCGTTCAAGGACGTATATTAGCGGTCTAATTGTTGAAGAGATCATAGAAAAGACAGTACAGATTGGGTATAGACGTTGATTGGTACGCAGACATTTTGTGCTCGCTAATACTTGAAGGCTAAACGCAAACCCGCAAGAGTGGAAGTTGTTCGGTCCATGTGTAGGCGTTTTGAAGAAGACAAAGAGGAAATATAGATAAATTTTTGCAAACCGGTAATAAAAACCAGTGTATACCGTGGGAACATTGTGGTTATCCAAAGCCTAGTCCAAAACGTACTTGAAGTTTTTTATTTCACTTTTTTTTTGAGATAGGATAATAATTATCGATTGTCTAACAAACGATCAGACCATTACTGGATATCATTCTGCTAAATTACTAATCACCTTGAGACAGAAAATTAAAGAGAAAAGACGCGATGTGTTACCCAAATTTGTGCTTTTACAGAGCAATGCAGCTAAAAACAAATCGTACACAGAAAAAGTTTTAGTGGTTATGAATTTCTGTGTAACAAAAGAGCTGCTTTGCAGGCGGTGGTTAGGGGTGTCGCAACATCGCTAACATATTCTAAGTACCAAAATTTAATAATTTCAATAATATGTAATTTCCCCCTCTTTCTTCTTTTCTCCCTTCATATACGAATATTATAATATAACACAATTTCCTTTTTTGCTTTACCTGCGTTGGCGTAAAACGGGCTCTTGAAATTAACATAAAAGTGAAATCATTTCATTTAGCTCCAAAATGCGAGTTCTATCTGAACCATTAAGAAAGATCTGACCTAATTTTAGAGCATTTTTTAATGTCTCCTTTACGCTAATTTAACCTTCGAATTAAGAATTCCATTCATACTGAAATCACTTCTAAACGACGCTTTTATATAACATGACTGTACTAAATTAAAACAATGAAGGAAGAGAAGGAGATACCGACTATTTGGAATTAGTGTCTCTCGAACTCGAATCTCTTAAACTAATTATTGTTGTTTCGAACTCGAGTCGGCCTTTTCGAAAAGGGCCCTCCGCCTAATGGAAAGAAGAATCATACGTTTTTACCGGAACATTGGCTCCACTCCTCAACGTTAATGATACAATAAAAAAGACTAAGCTAAATTGCTTGTAACGAGAGAAACGCGAAAAGTGTAAAGCTATTAAAACTTCCAAATGATAATCCCCGGAAAAAAAGTCCCGGCCAGTGCGGTAGTGATAGTCGTCCGGTTGGATTTCCTCGATTTTTTCTCCGATCCTGTCCTGTGTCGTGTGTCGGAAGGGCTTTCGATCTCCTCATCCTTTACCCGTCCCGTCTCGTTTTGACCAAGTCAAGTTACCCGGGTTCATCCGCCGCTGCTGCAGTATTCGTTCTTCGTGACGCAATCGTGATCCTAAATCCCAGTTAAAAATACCCCCGGCCATTTTCCAACTAGAATAAATTCAATACTTGAACATTGAAAGCCCGGCTAGTGATCTATGTCTTTTGTAAAGCCTCTTTTCTCTACTGACGAAATGATGTCGAAGCTCAAAGTGTATTTTGACGAGCGCTTACACATCCGATTTTAAAATTGTACTGTATGACATGACCAGATGTTCCGGATTAATATGAGGAAAAAATTGAGAAACTCTTTCATACATATATGAGAGTTTGTGCTTGTCTGCCATTGGCTGACTGTGAAAAATACCTTGTTTAGTAATATGCTGCTAATCGTAGAATATAGTACAGACAAAAGCCATACAGTGGGAAAACATCTCCTGGAACATATCTACTTTCCTTGTTACTACATGAAAAACACACATATGCACATATGATTCAGCTCTAAAGTACTCTATTGCCGAATACTTTTTATATGTGTTTATGTTCTATTACATAGGTGCTTTTCATAACTTGGTATTCCGCTGCAGTAGTTTTATTGATGTTTGACAAAAATATTAAAAGCTTTAATTGACAAAAACCAAAGGAAGTAATGATAAAGAATGTACAGATCAAACAGACGCTCTATAGTCACATAGTATCCTATGTCGGAATTATTCGGGAATAGACAAGTAGGGATGTATTAGTAGATATGTAGTTCTCGCTAACAGAATACAACTGTCCTCTATCGAGGGAAGCTTACTAATGAGTAGTAGTAGTCTATTGCCGAATACTTCCGATATACGATGCCCCGACTATAGAGCGGCTGTTTGATCTGTATATGTATGTAGTCTCATTTTTCTACGTAAGTCCATCTTAGATGTACATACCAAGAACGTGAATACTATTTCATAGTACAAATATTTTATAAATTCATTACCTAAAATTCGAACTTGTTCCAATTTCGTACTTATTAATGGGAATTACGCGGGTGCAGCCAATCTGTTTCAATAAAAAGTAAAAGTTGATCAAATTCATTAGTGTGTATACATATGAACTTCTATATGCCTATAGATCTTTCGAGATGTCATACTTTTGTTACACAAGCACTTTGTTTTCTTTTTTTACTATAATAATTGTATAAATAGCAGTAGTACATACAGTTGCATTCACTGTGAACCACTGACCATTACTATCAATTTTTTAAGATCTTTTGGCCTCTTTTGTATTTAAATATTCTCTTGATTAGATGTGCTTGAAGTTATCAATGTGTTCAAGGTTATGTTTGGTTTGAAATTTATACGGCGTAAAGTCACAGACCAAATTATTATGCAAATTATGTAGCTATAATAGACAGCAGTTATAAAATTCATACAATAATTTAGTACAAGGGAATGGTAAGACGTGTTACATTGTGCAATAGAACAGTATCCAGTTTTTTGTACGGTTGGTTTTCGTGAGTTTAAAACGGGCTCTATATGTATCGATGCCTAAACACATAGTTGACATGACCTTCTCTGCTGTAGCTGATGATTGTTACGGTGCAACAACCATTAACTTCTTGTTTTCAGTTGATATTTCAATTGAGTTCTGACAATGAAGAATTAGAATTTATCTGAAGAAGCTGACAGCATAATCAGCAGAACGTCAATTGGAAACTTTCGTACACGACAACAACTGAAAGATTTCCAAGGAGTGAATAACTGTCATGAAAATTTACACTCAATGGCGGTCGTTGTCTTCTCATGGATTTGCGGTGAAAAGGTATGGTTCTGCTTTTCTTTTATAAATCTTTACAGTGAGAAGATGTGTTTTAACTGTTCTGTCTTCGCAATAAATGTGTGCTTCAAGATTGAGTACGGCTGGGCACCGAATTAATACTTCTCTTAAATTTCCCAAACCAAAAAGTTCGTGCATGTTGCACAAATTTTGGTAACGGAAATAATCTGCGGTTTTATTTTGAATATTGTAAAAGAAGCACAATTTTGGTTGTTAGCGTAAAAGTACTTCTTATAATAGCACTTGATATTTTGCAGAGATCTAAGGACAACTTGGATACCGTCTGTAACATGTATTTGAATATGTCAGTATAATTTCGGGGTTTGCCAAATAATCTTTTGCATGTCCGTAGAGTTTGACTTCATAAACTACTCTCACACGCTGGAAAAGGAAAAACTGCCGAATGACAAAACAGCGAAGAGAACAACAAAATAATGCCTTAGCTTTTAAAGAATTGCTTTTTAGTTCTTGATCACCAATTGCTTTCCACTAATACCGACGTCAAAGTAACTTGAGGTACAATTCTGATATTTTAGTAGTTGAAGCTCAGAGAGTTATTCTTTATCTTCTCCTCGATAAATGAGCAAAAACCGCTTTCCCTGCAAGGACATAACAACGAGGTTAGCCAAATACGAAATGGTTCCCAACCGCGTATCTGGATAAACGACGACGACTGTAACGGGAATCCACCAAAGAAGATCTCCATTGTGTGCCATACAGTTTCAATATGCGACATATTGAAGCCGAAACTAAAACGGCCGGAGAAATAATAACAACATATACAAATTGAAGCACACAGACACGGTATAGTTACAAGGATTACCAGAACCAAAACAGGCAAAAGAATTCTTAAAGAAGCAGGTGCCTGAATTTACTACAGACCTATTGGGTAAAGACAGAAGGACTATCACATTAATAGTAGGTCTGTTGATCGGTCATTGTAGATTAAAAGAGCATATGTATTTTGCAAAAGGAAGGAAGAAAGCCCAAAACACAAAACAAGGCAAAGTTAGAGGATGAAATGAAATCACAATAGATTTGAGAAGATCACAAGTACTATAAGAATTTTTCTGCAGTATTGCAAAAGTACTTTTATTCTATATATATCATACTATATCGTCTCACCGATAACGTAAATAGTGTTCTATACTATAAAATTCTGCTGTACACAACTTCCTGAAATGTTTCTGCATTGGGAAACAAATCGGAGGTCATTACTTTTTAGGTAACATGAAGATTAGTTATTTTGTTCATCTACATATAGTGGGGGCGACTGCGATGGCCTCTATGCCTGTATAGCTTGTCGGATTACCAGTGTAATATTGCTATGTATGTTACTGTAAGTAAATGTGTTTCTTAATATTAGTTGCAGTGTTACTTCATTGCAATCAGTCAGGGCAGTACTGATTGTTTCCCAAAAAGAAATGGTCCTCGATTGGAGAACAGCTGCAAGCTCCACCCGCTGGAGCTAGTATTCGGACCTCACATCTTTGGTTCTTTCACAACCAGACATCAGCCGACCTACCACTCCGATTTGAGAAATATGTTGCTCCAGGATGCCTCATTGATGGGTCATCCTGGGGGAAGAAAATTTTATTTTAAGTTTGAGAGAAATAATTTTGTTTTTGTTACATCTAACTATGCTTTTGTTCAAGCCGCAGTCATTTTGACAAATGCATCATTGCCAAGTTTGGTGGATGTATAAAGCCTGCTAACAAATGAACACATAATTTCATTGTTAATGTTACCTCTGTGTAGTTACTATCAATTGAGTGTTCTTTCGCAGTGACGAAGTAGAAATATTTGAGAAAATGCAACCATAAACCTTGCCTATTCTACTGCATCTTATCAAATATGCCATTCTAATTAACCTGGGACATAGCAAATAATTTAGTGCTTAGTGTCTTTGGTAGTATCGAAAAAACTACTGAAAAAGGAAGACCCTCGTATTATACCTTAAAGTACATTACGAGTTATAGAAACAATTATATCTGTTATAATTGGAGATATACAAAAGTTTGAAAATAATACACACTTTTAGAGGAAGCCTCACTATGTAGAAATAAGGCGATTCGGTCGCTGAGCTATGTGAAGTGTGTGAAGTTTCATAGAAATTTTAATTTTTCCATTACCTGTATTTTCGCAAAAATAGATTGCTAGTCATTTGAATAAATGAATTCATTCTGTACCTTCATATTTGCCTTTTGCATTCAACATTTAGGGAGTAATAATTGTAAATCTAGTTGCAATCTTATAAGTAAATATTTCTATAAAGAAATATTAATCGGTTGTTTTAAGTTTAAATGTATTCTGTCTAGTTTCTAATAGTTTTTGTAACCTATTGTGACAGAGGAATAGTATTATTGTATATTACCATACGTAGCACCGGCAACTTTGCTTTTGAAATTTGTTCCTAGCTTTCTCTGTTGTAATTTAGTTTCCAGGCCATTATTAACTGCTATCGTTTGTTCTCCAGCAGAATTGCACGCTTAATACATACTCATAGACAAGGAGTTAGACAATTTATCGTAGAATGTAATTGCGGACAGTTAACCGCAACGAATGAATCTATACTTAGACTGATAGTCAGCGGTTTGAATTGGTACAGATTAATATACAAATTGTAGATTTGTATTAATGACTAGACGAAATCTACGGCTTCTGGCATAATCTAGTCACGAATTTCACATTAATTTTTATTTCCATAAAGAAATTAATAACGCAACAGCTAAACTTTCGAATGTATGAAACAAATACTTGTATATTCGCTTCCTATGTTAGTGGCTAAAATCAGATTTGATACAGTCTTATTTGAAGTTACTACATACTTATAATTATATTGCCAGTTGCATACAACTACGTTCATTTTAATTGCACTACCAACCTTTATGAGAAAACACATATTTATAAATATTGTAATTACATTTATCCCTTACATAAATGCCAACATAAATGGAAGTCAACAACAAGTTTTTTTATGATGCTTTTATTATATGCTTGTGTATAACCGTTTTTATTTTTTTTATGTTTATTAATTGAAGCCGCGTAGAAATGTACCAAAATCCACACCACACTTGATACACAGATAAAGGTCAAATAAACATTTTTAACCGTAAAAAGCGACGGCAATATTTTTTGTTTATTGGCATTGGAGGGTGTACCATGCCATGTATAAATTAAAGCTTTTCCACCCCCTAATCGCCGTGTGTCACCAATACGGTCGTAATTTCGAATCGTTCCGCATGACTCATTGACTTACATCAGTTTACAGGATATCTGAATCATATTATTCAATCTCCATTAATAACGCAGTCCCAGCCCTATTTTTTAGGCCATACAATCGCGACGTAACAGCATGAATTATACGGTTCGTTCGTGTATATTCCCCGCCACGTTTTTGAATGTATGTAAATGATAGGAATGCGCGATATGGAAACTTTGATTACAAATTCAATTTCTGAATCACGCCTCTCGACGTTTATGTATGGTAAGTGAGTCGATTTTTATGGTTTATCGTCATATTTGTTATCTACTTTTAGGATATGTTAGAGACAGAATATATACGTAGGATTTGTATGTTTGAAATATTGTTTAAATAGTAATTACAAATCCTAATAAATATTGATAAGTACTGTTAATAGCTGTATATAAAACAGTGACTTTGGGAATTCAGCGTTTTGTCAAAGCAGGTGACATTGTATTAGAAAAAGAAGGGTTGTACAGGTTCTATAACCTATAATCACTGCGACCTATTAATTTATTGCTTTAGTAACCTTCCTATCCGATACTCCTAACGAATCTCCAGATTAGTTTGGGTGGCGAGGTCTTAATCTGTTCAGGCGTTAGATTCGCTTGCTCTAGATGCTGGCACCTTTGCGGGCCTAATATTTTGCACTCGCAAAGTATAAGCTCGGCTGTCTCGCAAAATCTACACGTGTCTTGATCAACTTTGCCCATCTATTTGAGGTAATAATTTAGAGGGCAATGACCAGCAAGCAGGCTCGTGAGGATCCTTAAGTCTGGTTTTCTTAGATCAATAAGTTTCTTATTACTATTTGGCGAACACTTGATAAACTTCTTAGCTTGTGTTTGTTCGGGGTCCAGGGGGATGCCATGTCTTTTGCTTTCCAGTCTTTAAGTTCCTTCTAGAGCTGATACTTTGACACATCAAAGAAGTGTTTGTCTTGCACGATTGTACGCCATCCCATTTCTTTCGGTGTTAGTGCGACGTCGAACCTACTTCAGGGATACCCTGTTTTTTATGACCAGTTGCATCATATTCATCCGACAGTTTCAGACTAATATAGACACAAAGCTATGCGTAGCTAGAACTTTCACAGCGGCCTGACTATCGGTACATGCAGTGGTATATGAGGGGTGTAAACCTATCTAGGTTTTCCCGGACGAAAAGGTCTGTCGGGTGTATCTCCGCTTCAGAAGTTGTTGGAGATGCTCCTAGGGCTCTAGGGAGATTGGTTTCGATCAATGGAAGCTAACCACTACCCCTTAGGCGACTTTGGACCTGTTTGTACACCAGACAAGCGATCCGTGTTCACAATTGGGTATACCAGAACTCCATTCCTCGCAGCTGGGAAATGGCACCCTGAATGGTCGCTCGTGATGCAATTTGTTTAAGGATGGAACCTCTTCTTGGAGGTCACCTAGAATTCTTAGCTGTACGGTTAAGTCACCCTCTTTGAGTCGATATGGAAATTCAGCATTTTGTCGAGGCGGGTAAGATTAATTACTGAAAGATTTTGATTTCAAGTACATATCAGTTCATCTGATACAGGCTTTTGCGGCCAATTTTATAGGAGAGAATTTCGATCAATAATTACAGCAATGAAAACATTGGCTGTATGTAAATTTAATGTAAAAATTTGGTAGCGTGTCCATCATCCTAATTATTTATCGTTCTATTGGTGTCTGGATTCCATAGAAGATTCTACTTGTGTATTATTTACACCTTCACCTAAGCCAACAATGTGGAATTTAAAATAATGTCGGTGATAGTTAATATAGATGTTAGTCGTTTTGATAAGGGAGGATATCATTTTTTGTTAATAGACTAGGTCAAATGTGAGTACTAGAAACGTAAGCAGTGGTGATAATTTATGTAATTAAATAGATGAAATAAAAAATACAGCAAGAGAAGTGAAGACAAAAAATGTTAAATTGACAATTTTCAACTCACAAATGAATAAAGCCAGGAATAATTTATAGTTGTCAATACTACTCATATTTGTGTAAATTCGAAAATACCATTAACCAAATCATGACCAGCTACTTAAATAAATTTTGAAGGATTCAGCAGTTTTAAACTACTTGTTGCATTGAATATATGAACATGCTTTTTATCTATTATGCTTTCATTTATTTATTTGTTAATAAATAATATGCAACTGTATGTGATGCTTATGTGGTAATTATTTTTATTATTCAAAGTTTGTATTTCTTACGTTAACGTGTACGTCTTGAACGTGTATGAAATCTGTCAACTGGAACTATTTCGCATTTTTATAATTTGTATCATCTTCTTTTTCTCACTTCCTTGCACCAATCCACGATCTTCTTATGCCAAGATAAGTTCGGTTAAGTTGTCTTCCAAATTATCAATTTTCATATTTTAGTACAATTTCTAATTGTAGATAAATGTAAGAGAAAGAAGGATCCAGGATACTTTATATGTGACAATATTAAATTAGATTGTGAAAAAAGTTATATTTACCTGGGGTCCCCTTTTCTAATACAGGTATATGCATATAAGGAAGGCTCGGAGTACTTTATCCGTAAAGCAATGCTAGCTGGTGCTAATGTTAATATGATACTGATAAAAGCTAAGTCTGATAGCCTGGAAACAAAATATAATTTATTTCAGCCAATGGTAGAGGCAGTACTGTTGTATGGAAATAAAATATGGTCGCTTAGATATAGACAGAACATTGAGAATATTCAGGTAGCAATTTTTAAAAAGATCTTTCATTGGCCGATAAGCACACCAAGCAGTACGCCTAGAGATAGAATTAACACATCTGAGAATCCAGGTTTAATGGGTTACCGTATTGTATGAAATATGTAATTTTAAGTATGCCCGAGGAAAGGCTGCCTAGAGAATGTTCAAGAGCTTTGATTCAGAAAAACGCAAAAAAATGAAAATATGGAGACGTTCAATTGGTAAACACAAGTAAAGCAATTATATTGCTCAATCGGCGAGACTAATCTTGGTAATCCAAGTACTACAAGCTTCGAATTGACGAGAAAGAAAAATGATATAATACAAAAAGCTATCAACAATGAACGGAGTAAAGATATCCAAGCGGCAATAACGTCAAATTATTCAGAGTTATATCGTAAAATAAGCTCTTTGCGAATGGGGGAACCATACCTATATCTTCGTGCGCCCATTTCTAGAACAAGATTAGTAAGCCAAGTTAGAATAGCCAGTAAAAAGAAGATTAGACTGTACATATTTCAACCGCCAACTACAAGAAATACATACTGAAGAAGTCTGCTCTATATTTATGTAATTTACATCTGCCGGAAACCATTGAACACATCTTGTTGGATTGCCCTATATATCGACCCCTGAGAGAGCAGCGGTTTCGCGGTGAGATGAGATTTGAAGAATTATTAGTTATCGGAAATAAACAACAGTTGGTCCGACTTTATTTTTACTTAAGTGGAGCCCTAAGACTAAGAGCATTGAGTATGGTAGAGTAGTTATTATTTTTCATTTTTCTTTATACAACTGTATTAATGATTTGTAGTAATTTTGGTTATATTTTATTTTTGTAATTGTAAGTGTGCATATACATATGAGCGGACCTGTACCACTTTGTTAAAGATCAATGTACATCTGAAAAACAAATATACTATAATAATAATAAATAAATACTAATAATAATTGTAGATAAAACATTTAAGTTGTTGTTGGAATTTCCAAAAGGTGTATCACTTGATTTTCTTTATTTGGCTAAAACTACCCAATATAGTTGTCATTGTTTCACATTTCGTGCATTATCAACCGTGTACCATTCACGCTGATATTTCAGACATTCGTTTCCACTACTTATAACAGATCTGATACACACTTCATCTGAATTTTAAACTCCAACTAATTTTACAATAACGAAGCAATTTAAGAAGTGTGTGAAACAATTTATCAAATATTCCGTACGTAGGTATTTCTTAGACATTGTATGTAATTCCTGAACGATACTGGAATTAGCTAAAAAATGATATATAAAACGCAGTCACACAAAGACAGGATCGAAATGATTTTCTGTTGTGACACTCTTTGGAATAACCAGATCACACTTTATCATCAGTTAATATCTAATATTTCTTGGCATCCACATTCCCTATTAATATGGGCCACGGAAACTTCGTCTCGTTAATTTTTAAACTTTTGTTCCTGTTGTTGTACTTTTTTTTGCCAGTGTAATGATTTTTAGTGCTACTATCTTTGGTTTACCTCACTACCACTGTACACCTATTCTCCCTATCTGCTGATTCTTCATCAACAAGTACCGTCGCGTATAAATCGATCTTAAAACGTACGAAATCGGTACTAATATCAAGCCTTGGCTTATGCGAACGATCAAGAATATTACCTTGAAACTGTCTTATGATTAATTAAACACTAACAACAGACACTAAAAAATAGCAAAAATTACACTGACAAAAACAAGACTTATGCGGCGGCGCACTTATACGCGAGTATATACTATATGTTCCCGTACTTTCCTGTAAACGAATCTTGCACATTGACTCGTGGTTGATGCTTCTTTTACACTACTCCAATTTCTTGAGTATTCACCTCAGAAAATTCAAATACAGAGTTGATTCATTTCGGTTCATCTTTTTTCCCCAAATCTTCTTCAGTTTCGACGGTTTGCGTCAAATTATTTGATGAGGATAGACCTATTTTCACTCACTCAAGTTTGTTTGATATGCTTTGATGCTTTTCATGAGTTACATGAATCTTAAGCACTCACCGCGAATGTTATTTATTTTTCTCTTGCATTAAGGTGGCCAACGTGTTTTTCTGTCTTTTCTATATTTCTTGTGCAAATTTATGGTTCTGCCTGAACAATTTTGAAGGTAAACCGATATTTTCAAAAACGAATATGAAGCCCTTTGTTTTTACTGTTCATTAGACCTACAACATTTTTACATAATACTAAAAATTAAAAGTACCCTTTGGCATCAAGAGTCGTGTTTATTTAACTTTAGTATTAATAGTCAAATATTATTTCCCTAAAAAGCAACATTTTTTAACTGGATATATACAGGGCCAATCCACTATTACGCGGAAAAGTATAGATCGATACCAAAAAAAAGTGAGATGTCGTGAGATATGTGAAGGAAAATTATATAAATATTGCGAGGACGAACAATAAAGGGTCCAGAGAATTCACAGCGGAAATAGAAGTCAAACAGGAGTGTACTGCCACTCTGAGTTCGCTGCTAGCTTTATTTGCACTGGATGAAGACCAACATAGAACTGGTGAGTTCGGTTATTCCCATTGGTGGCTGTGATGTGCAGATATTAAATAATAAATAGAAACGTCCCTGGATCGCATGCAGAGCACGCGAACAACCCACATCAATCCTTTAGGTGGTATATGCTACTTGAATATACGGAAGTCTTTTTCACGCACTACCTAATAAAAAAACGTACTAGTAAACTTGGGAGCATTAGTTATTTGAGTTTAGTACGAAAAACTCACCTGCA